>JAPMOR010120331.1:0-11399 GCA_026543865.1 Argiope aurantia
ACGGACCTCCCAAGGAAAGGGTAGTACCCTGGCTGTGATATCCATTAGGAATCAACCATAGTCCCCGCCAGTGTTGCTGCAGAGGCAATCCGATCAGTCAGATTTATTCGTGTGCTTTAATGGCAAGTCGAAATGGCCTGTTTATAGTAGCCCTATGCTTAAACATCAAAATTTGATGGCCTAGCTTAGCACATTCTTCAACCTTTTTGTATTGTCTTATTGCGTCTAATATGAACTTCCATCTTCCAGAAGATTTTGTTAATTTATATTCTATATTTTTATTAAGTATTCTACAATATAATTAAGAAAATTAATATATGCAAATTGATTTCTGAGATGGATCATTCCACAAGAATGGAGTGACGTTTGAGTAGGAAGGAATAGGTGCCCAGCTCAGATATCATCCTTGTCATCTAGTCACAGTTTAAAAATACGAGATCCTTTTCAAGTAGCACTTGTGTAGCTTCAATAATTAAAATAAAGAAATTCTGAATCTAGAATATATGTTTCTATATATCTAAATACACTTGCTATTTTAATATATACTTGAATTACATAGTTTAACATAATGCAAAAAAAAAAGTTGTGTGCATTTTTTTTACAATAAAGAGAAAAACTGGCCCCAGTGTAAATGTTTAATTAAAACCATTGTATACAAAACCATTATATAAATAATGGTTTTGTATACAATTGTTTTAATTAAACTAAAAGTCTGTAATTGTATACAAAAACCATTGTATAAATTGAAAATTTATATTCTTTGCGTTACTTGAGATTAACCTTCACCCCCGTATTTCAAATTGAAACTAATAGTTCAAACAATTTTGAAAAATAAAAAAACATGTAATTCTTAATCTATTTGTCCTTTTTTTAATTTTTAAAAGAATTTTTATATCTATTTTCAAATTTAAAATTCCGCATAACTATTTTTAAAACGCTATATGTCCTCTGTAGATAATTGAGCCACTTTCCTATTTTTCTCATTACATTCATTTCTACTGAATTGCTCTAGATTACCCATGAATTAAATTTCCCTAATTCATGGCATTTGTTAATAGGAAAGAAGATTCCTATATGGTCATATTGAGATTTAATCTATCTGATAGAATTTCTTTTCTATTACTCAAAACATTATCTACTTTCAGGATATTTCAAAATTACAACGATGTTAATATATATACGAATTTCAGAATGTTTCATTCATTAAACATGTTTATAGCTGTACTGAATCAAACACTTCGCTTAGCTAATTAAAGGAGCAAAATATTATTAGACATGCTCTGGTGATAGATAGTTCGCCATGTCACAAAAGTGAGCATTTAATCAGAAGAAGATATAAAAATAATCAAGAAATAGGCTCCAAACAAAAAGTTCAATCAAGTGCAAAAATAGGCTTAACCCCTATCAGATAAGTATTCGTGGTAAAAATTATGAACCAAGCATGTCAAAATTGTTCATAACATCCAAAAACTCTCTAAAAGTCTGCAATCTTGGGTATATACCAGAAGTACTAACAAAAGCTTTTAAATGTGCAGTAAAAAATTGTCAAGATTTTATATGGCTCGAAATCGCTCCAAAATGTTTTAATTTTGCTGCCCGTATATTCCTCCTAAGTTTTGCCGTAATCTTTATGACTAACCTACAGAATTGGATACTCGTATCTTTTAAAACAATTATCTTATAAAAATGCTTATTGTATTATCTTAAGACTAAAAAATTGTCTTTTTAATTATATCCATTTCATTTTCGTACAAATTTTCACTTAACATTAATAATATTTTTAATTAAATTTAATACGCTATCTGAAAAAGAGCTTTTAAGGCATTCAAACTATCCGCCAAAACATTCAAGTACGTACTTTTTACCAATCATTCATTCACCGTAGTAGGATTTCTGCTTCCGCTTTCATTTAACATGACGCTTTGTAATTTGCAGTAAACTGTTTTAATCGAATTCATGTGTTTTAGTCGCATCAAATGACAGAGTAAAATATTTTTTTAAAGAACTACGTCCATATTATTGACTTAACAATAATAAGACGATAATAATCTAGTAATAATCTAAGCGAAGAAATGGGTCGCCATAGGCGGCTAGTAACATAAATCTATAAATTTTGGTAGCAAAATCGCATAGCAAATTCCATTTATCTAATTTATTGTGTTTCTTAAGTTATGGCTTTCACAAGAAGATTGATACGAATAGATGTGTGTTTTTTTAACTCAAGGAAATTCGTCAAAATCTGGTGATCGAATCTCTAAATAATGTAAGTTTTTAAAAAATACACCCGTCACAATCTGCATGTTTCATAAAATAAATAAACAGAGGCCATGAGTCCTTCCACCTTCACATCTCTTGATGAACTACCCACTTCAGTTAAGAACATTCATTCCTCCTCAGAACCCCCCTCCCCTCCCGCGCACGCTTAAACTTTAGTGCGCTTTCATAAATCTTTTAGCCCTCCCTTCCAGAACCCACCTAAGGTCGGAACACATTCGTGAATCGAGGCGCGTGCGTCCATTGGCTGCGGAACAATCCCTCTGGAAGGGGTGTGTTGCAGATTTTTACGAGAAGGCTCCTCGAAATCGCATGCAATCGACGATAAAGCGATGCCTGTCCGTAATATTTCTTATTTATTATCAAACGGACTGGCATTTAATAACGGCAGGATAGGCAGTTTCTTGCGAACCGTGTCTTGCCGTTTATGGCATTTTTGGAAGGGGCTTGTCTCCAACGACGTGTTGAGCCAACAGTAGCGGCTATCGGACGGTAATGAATTTGTTGAAAACTGTATGAATATCGCTTTGATTCTTTCCATCCTGGCCTGATAATTATTTGAAGAACTTTATGAGGCAAGCAACCTTCGTAGGGAAATTTTAAAATAGTGGTGGCAGCAATAGCAGACTTGGATTCAAGAGTGTAGGTGGTCTATAAACAATACAAGTTATATTGCCCCTTTCCCACTTCACAATTTGCAATGCCAGGTTTTTGTGTTATTTTGAACATAATCTTTATTAACAAATATTAAGATCTTAACCATAGAATGCACGACTTTTTAATTCTTTTATTTAAAAAAATGTGTTTTGTGTAGCTATATATAATACAAAAGAAATTAATTTTTTAAAATTTTTAATTTTTTTTCTGTGAAATTTTTCAAAAAGTTAAATTATGCTATATGCCTACGTTATGAATGAAACAATATCACAGTGTGCAGAAATCATATTATAACAATTATGTAATAAAAATGATTTCCCTTTTGTAATTTTTCGTATAAGTAATATAGAGAAAGTATAGTAATAGTCAAAAAATTCGAATTCGAGATTTAGACTTATCTCCACGTTTCAGACCTCCTTAAGTTCGAAAAACACGTTTTTGGAAAATATCCGTCTGTTTCTTTGTGACAAAGAAAACTCAAAAACCCTTTGAGCTAGACGTCTGAAATTTGGTATACGGCCTTTACACCAAATTTGCAGATTTCTATCAAGTTAAGAGTAATATTTGTTCTTAAGAAGTGCACCTGTCTGACTGATTGCATATAATTTAACACGATAACTACAGAACGAAGAGAGAAAGTTAGATAAAATTCGATACACAGAATTCTATAATCTTAACAACCTTCAAATTTTGTTCCAAATCCAACAAAGGGTCTGTGCGTCCATAGATTCAGAGGCATATAAATGCGGTAAATTAAAAATGGAATAATTTAAATATATAAAAATTGATGAGTTAAAACACTAACACAAATTAGATTTTTTGATACTATTAAACCCATGCCAGGGATTTATCGTCAAATAACTCTCCAAGGATGACACGATAGATTCAGTAAAAACGCTAAATTCATGGTAAAAGTTGATATTTAGAAATTATCATATGCCAATGCTATGCTAGGCATTCTTTGGCATGATAAGTTTACTAGAAATCATGCGAGAAAGTTTTGATTGGACCACTTCTTTGACATGATAAGTTTATTAGAGATCATGCGAGAAAGTTTTGATGAGACTACTCCAGCTAGTTACTTATATATTTTTTACAATGCAAAATATATATATCTTGATAGTATTTTTAATGATAGAACTTTTCACACGATAGCCATGTCGGTATTTCTCTAAGTTTCCAGTTTAAATCTAATTCCAGTACCATTCTTTCCATAATTCGGTCTTTTTTACAAATGTTTTCAGAAAACATTTAAAAAAGATTTTAAAACACTCATTTTTGCTCTTTGGAACAGTCATGTGAAATTTATAAATGGAAATTAATTAGAGTAATCAAATTGCTACACCATGCAATGCAAGTTTGAGTAATAAATATTCCGATAATAAAGGTATAACTCCTTTTTTTTTTTTTTTTTTCTATACGAGGACACGAACATCAAGAGTGCTCAGATTTTTATTTTTGGCTTCAATTTAACTTGGTTCTTTTACTTTCGGTTTCAGCTATCTAAGTCGTAGAGCATTTTTGAGTTATGACTTTTATATTCTTGCGAAAAGTATAAATTAACAGACGATCAATCCCTTGATGGGTTTGATTCAAAATTTAATAAAAATGTACACTTCAGATGCTACATTTCAGCGTCAAATTTTACTCATCCAACTCTTCGGGGTTTTGTTATTATGTCACTTTATCCTGGGACAGATAGATTTCCTGTGAATGGATTTCGATCAAAATTTGATAGAAATTCGCAATATTTCATGTAAATACAGCATGCTAAATTCCTAGTCCTGTCCTGTGAAATTCTTCCTAGTCCTGCTAAATTCCTGTCTAGCATGTCTGTGAATATGATAATTCAAAATCATATTCACAGAAATACTTACATAATTTCAAAGATATGATTACCGAACTTAAGAAGGTCTGAACCGAAGGGATTTATTAAACACTCGAGTTTGAATGATTATAATTCTTTCTCTTTGAATAATTCGCTAACAAGGAAGCAAAAAGTGAACGAAAAGGTTGTCTCCTCAAAACGTTCTAGCATATTCTCTAATGACGATGATATCCCAGTGAACAATCGGGCCGCAGTGACCTGATGGTAAGGTCTCGGCTCGTCAGCCATAGGGTTGCAGATTTGAAACCCGATTCCACCTAAAAACCGTCGTGTAAGAGGGTCTGTTGCCCGTTAGATCCGTCAGATCCAAACGTCCTCTCGGTGGTGTGGTGTGGAGAGGGGGGTACCAGCTCGGGTGTCGTCCACGTCATCTGACCGCGGTTCAAAATGACGAGGTTCGTTCCAAAATAGCCCGAATGTTGCTTTACAACGGGATGTTAATATAACAAAACTAAACTAAACCCTGCGAACTATCTTATTCATTGCACTGGCGTGCAATAATTAAGGAATATTAACCTTTGGCTTGAATATAGCATTTTTACTGAATCTAATGTATCATCCTTGGCCATTAATCTCGGCATGTGGTTAGTAGCCTCTGAAAATCGAATTTTTGTTTTAGATGAGCTTTCCCCAACAGATTGAAACAAAAATTAGACACAAAACTGCACAGACAGGCATTTTGGCAAAAATGTATTTTTCGAACTCGGGAAAAACTAAAAAATGTTTCTTTTTTTTTTTTTTTTTTTTTCAAAATATCGAGTTCGAATCTTTTGTTGATTACTATCGATTACTATACTTTCTCTATACTACATATACGAGAAAGTAAAAATCTATTTCAATTACTTTTTATCTTTTCTTAACAATGATATTTGATGTTTAATGAGATCTCATTTACTATTAAAACTGCTATAAAATATCGGACTTTTAAAAAAATCTGGATTTTTATTGAGCGTCATCTTTCTCAGGAGTGCCATACCAACCATTAAATTATTTATTGCCCAATTAAACCATTTTTAAAAATGCGGTATAATTATTCAAATTTAGAGCGAACTAGAAATTCCCGCTGTTTTCCGACGAGGCAAAAACTCTATATTCAACAACAAATCCAGATCCATTTCCGTAATGGAACTTACGAAGAAGCACAAAGCGGTGACATTGCGGAAGAGAATCTAATTATCAGAAGAGAAAACGCTGATTTTTTTTAATGAAAATAAAAACGAGGGAAAAAATGTTTTTTCTTGGGGGCAAAAAATAAATCTATTATTTCTTCGAAATCTAATTGTGTGTTGGACCTAAGATGGATGGGGGAAGAAGAAAAAAAAATTCGAAAGATTGCTTGAGGCTCGTGAGGAAGAAAAAAAATAATAATAAAGTATTCGAAATTCTACAGAAACGTCGTTGTAACTTCATTTCGAAGTACGTGAGGATACAGTCAAATCAAGTTATTCAACTGCAGATAAGCTGTGTAATGAGATAAGGAGAAAGAAAATGATTTGAATACGTAGAAATGAAAAATGGGAAGTATGTAGTACATTCTGAAATAAATCGAGAATTCTGCAATCAAAATATCTAGGGAAAAAAAGGGAAAGGGAAAAGAAATTTCTACAGCTAATGGAAGATTTTAAAAGTAAAAATAAAATTAATTTCTTAGTAAAAATCCTAATTTTTGATAATCATATTTGATTGTTTTCCTATTTGAAGTTAGGAAGCAATTTAATTGTATTTACTTCAGTTATAAATATGATTATTCAAATATTTGTTCGATAAAATGTTTGTCTGCTTAATTTGAAGATGTCCTCATTTTTTATAAGAAATTATGAATATTCAGAAATATGAACAACCTGTCTTAATTTTAAAAGACTGAAGAATTATTATTATTATTTTACTTTTACTTTCTCGTATGCAGGAAAAAATGCTATAATCATGAAAAATACCTCGAATTCGAGGTTTTGACAAATCTGCTCATTTCAAACCTCACTGAGTCCGAAAAACATTTTTTTAGAATCATGTTTGTCTGCCGCAGCGTCAGTTAACTGCATAATTCAAAAACGCTTTGCACTAGACGAATGAAATTTGGTATATGATCTTTACATTAAATTTCCAGACTTCTATCATTCAGACATTTTAAATCAAATTCAACAAAAAGGATTCTAAAATGCATACACGTTTTCTTCACCACATTAGGAATCATAAAACGCTCACGTGCGGGTCTCTGACGATATAAATCTAAGTATTCGCAACATGCACGACTTTCTTCAAGATAACCAGTTTTTACTCAGGAAGGATAAGTGATAGCATAGTTATTAAGAATTATGCGCGAAAGTTTCATTGAATCCACTCTCGCTTGGTTGGATATCGTGAATATCTAAAATAATAAGATCATAATAATCTCGAGATAGATTTTTTAATGATTACAATTAAATTTAAAAATTAAATTAATTAATTAAAAAATACTATTGTTTAGTTATTAATTTGATTAACTGCTGATTGTTTTAGAAAAAATATGATATTTTGTCATATAGTAGATTTTCAGCTTCGGTACCAAAGGATCTTGGTCGTAGCTGTTTCCCAATATGACCAAGGTTCGATTCCAAGAAAGATCTATAATGACTTGATTTGTGTTAAAATTCATGAAGAACCAAGCGTCCTTTCTTTGATATAGTGCAAAAAGCTCGGAAGGAGAATCGATAATGATGTCTTACCTCGTCATCTGGCCATGGTTCATCCAAAATAGCTTCAAAACATGCGTAGCATAACATACTGAAACTTTAATAAAATAAATATGTCACATATTCGAAGGATTTGTCTAAATTTCATTTCTCTAAAACAATGAGTTCCTTTTTTTTTTTTTTTTTTTTTTTTTTGCGGATTATTTGTCATCTAAACCAGAAATTAAGTCCCTCTAACTATGCATATAAAACAGTACAATAAAAAAACGATTTTTCTGATTTTTTATCTTCAAGAAAGAATCGATATTTGAATTAAAACTTGATTCAAATTGACTTGAATCAAGTTTTGATTTAAGCTAAATCAAGTAAGGACTTGATTTAATCAAGTAAGGACAATTTAGTCAAGTAAGCTTAAATCAAGTAAGGTCTTGATTTAAGCTAAGTCATTTTCTATTCTCACTTTGTTTCGATACTTACGTTTAAAACCACTGATAGTTATCACCCGAAAACTATCCCCCATACTCTAAAAAAAAGTGTTATTATTGTTAAACGTGTTAAAGAATGTGAATCTTTAATAAGGCACTGGCATATAATTGTTACAAAATATTAACCTTTGGGGTGAATTTAATATTTTTACTGAATCTGTCGTATCATTCTTGGCGAAGTTTTTGGCGAATAATCCCTGGCATACAGTTAATAGTATCCGAAAATCGAATTTGTATTTAAACGCGTTTTAAATCAAAATTTGGCACAAAGCTACCATTGTAGTCATAAAATCACACACCAAACTCGATATATTTAAAGTCAATGTGTTTTTGAATTATCGTATTTACATGTTTCTGAAAGTACAGACCGACAGATTATCAACACTTTGTTCGATTTGCTCAAAATTTGAAAGATGTCTATAGACTATAGATGATAATTCCATGTATCGAACTTTGTCTATCTGGATTTCTTCATTTCGTAGTTATCGTTTTAAATTATATTCGAACAACCGTACAGACAGACTTCCTACGAGCGGAATTTGCTCAAAACTTGATAGAAATCAACCCATTTGGTGTAAAGGTTATTCACTACCATTCCTCCATTAGCTCAAGGCTTTTATTCCTCCATTAGCTCAAACTATTGTATGCCAAGATTTCACGTTCACCGAGAAACAGAAGAAATAATGCAATTGTTCGATTATAAGTTAACATGAAGAGAGCTAGATAGATAAACTTGGATTTAACATCTCTAGTGTAGACACTAATTAAATTTTGTGCCAAATCCCACAAGGGGTTGACCGTCTTTCGGTCTTTACTTTCAGAAACATGTAAATACGATCATTCAAAAACACATTGACTTAAATATATCGAATTTGGAATGGAATGACTGCAAGTGTAGTTTTGTGTCAAATTTTTGTTTCAATCTGTTGGGAAGAACCTTCAAAAAATTCAAATTTTATCGCACTATAAATTCAGTAAAAATCCTAAATTCACGCCAAAGGTTAATATTTCGTAACTATTGTATGCCAATTCCATGCAAAGCGTTTTCTGGAATTAACACCTTTGACTAAAGAGTATATGAGAAAGTTTGATGGAGACCCTTCCCGCTGGTTTTCCATGATTAGTAAGTTTTAGTATAAAGCACGCTTTTAAAAAATTGAAATTTTGTTAAATTTCTAATTAGGTGTTATTTCAGAATTATGCACTGGTGAAAAATTTATAAAAGGCGTCCATTTTTAAACCTTCTGCTTTTTCCTGTGATGTAATTGGATACATAAAAAGGTAAAAAGAAAAATTGAGTTTTAGTTATATTAGCGTCCCGTTTGAAGCAACACTTGGACTATTTTGGGACGGACCTCGTAACTTTGAACCGCGGTCAGATGACGAGGACGACACCTGAGCCGGCACCCCCCTCTCCACACCAGCGGGAGGACGTTTGGTCAGGACGGATTTAACGTGCAACTGACCCCCTTACACGACGGTTCTTCGGTGGAATCGGGTCTCGAACCTGAAACCCTCCGGTTACGAAGCCGAGACCTTACCACCAGGCCACCGCGGCCTTAGAAAAATTGAGAAATGCATAATATAATGAAAAGTACAGTGTGATGTTCTTGTACTGTTACTTATGGCACTTTTCAAACCCGCTGACAGATCTGTCAGTGATTTAAACCGAGTGAGCGTCTCTTGCTTTTTCAGCAGCGCCAACTAGGGCCAAGAGTACAATACCGCTACTTCACGCGTCACATTTGCTTGCACAACCCCTTTTTACAGAGGAGCACATTCACACACCTCACAAATAGAACACAGATGAAGAACAACAACTATGCCCGAACCGAGATTCGATCACGGTGAAGACGTGCTATCCCTAGGCCAGGACGCCGGCTATGATGTTCTTAAAATAATATATCCAATGAAGTTTGATTTAAAAAGTATTTTGCTGGAAAAATTATAAAAACTAAGTTACAATAAATATTTAATTGTAATATTTAGCAGCTATTAATCCCGACAAGCCAAATGGTCGCCAAAGACAGCTAGTAATCAAATATGTGTAGGCATTAAATAAACCAACTCGATTCATTTTAAGCAAAACTAAGTTTTTTTTTAATGAAAAAATTGTTTTGAATAAAGAATGATTCTAATAATATTAAGTTATTCAATTACTCAGCAAATATTTTCCTCTATTTTAATCATCGTTTAGGAAACATGCTGAACAGTGAAGCTACTACTTATTTAATGTTAATTCTGTTTAGCATATCATAAATTTTATGAGCCAAAAAAATTTACTCCACAAAAAAAGTCATCTTCCTCCGCAACTAATCAAAAATTTGTAATAATGTTATCTGCCTTTTAAAATAAAATTGAAAGAAATCAAAAATAACTGAATCATCATGAATATTCAACATTTGCTTAAGATAATTTCCGCACCAAAAAATTATAACTCGGAAACTATAATTAGTTTTGTCCAGCTTTCTCATTTTTCTAATTCCATTTTTAAATAATGGCTATGCTGGTATAATTGTATTAAAAAAAGCAATAAATCAGAAATTTGTGTTAATTTGTGAGATTTTAGAATTGAGAGAGTTTTTTTCCTTAAGAACTACGTGTTAGACTCAATGTTTGCCTGCAGTAATCAATATGGTTAATCCAAACAGAAGGGATACTGAATATTTGTTCAGAGGTTTGTTCCGAAATAAAAAAGCAAATACTGTTTTTTTTTTTTTTTTCCACTGCTGCTTATGCATAAAAGAAATAAATTGCAGTCTCAAAAAAGATGAAAAGTACTTTTGCCACCACCGCATTTTGCGAAGGCCTTTTACGACATTTTTATGATAATTCGAAATTAACATTGAATCGGAATGCGCTTTGTTGTGAATTCCATGCATATGATTATCATGCTTTTCAAATTATTCTTTTGGTTCTAAGCTCTGCAGTTAAACTTGATTATTTTATTCAGGAAATAAATATTTTTCGGAGATTTGGTTTCTCAGATTTATCCTCATTATCGACTTGCCCTGCTCTATTTATTATTATTATCTCTGGGTTTATTTGTTATGATTAATTTGAATTGAAAGTCCTATGTCCTTCAACAAAATCTTTTAACCCATCAAATGTGCGAGAAATTAAAACTTTGTTATTAAAATAACTTACAGCCTTGTCGTAATTACTGTGATGTAATCAGTCGTAATAGAGTACAATCCCAAAGTATCATACCAATAACAAAAATTTTAATTCTTCTAACTGCTTCTTGTCTTTTGTTGTTATGTAACCTCACTTTCTGATTCATCGTATAAATTTTGCATTAGAAGTAGAATCTTTTTTCCGGGCTTTCAACAATGGAAGAAAACCCACGTGATTAAATATTTGGCTGTGCAATGAAAGCGAGCTAAATAACATGATAGTAATGAAATTTACAGTCTACAATTATTA
>JAPMOR010120331.1:11499-136508 GCA_026543865.1 Argiope aurantia
AATTGCTAATGTCAACAAGGCAATATTTTAAATTTTTCATTGTTGTCAAAATAAATTTTGTGTTATCATATTTATGAAGTTTTCTAAGAAAAATGTATAATTTTATTTGATTCTTAATGAATTTGAATTTAATTAAAATTTCAAATAAGGCTCACCAAAGTGCACATTCTTACTCTTCAAAATATATTTGTACAAAATTCTGCAGTTCTAGATCCATTCGTCTATATAAAAAAAAAACAGGCACCTACATTCTCCTCCATTATTAATCGAGATAGAAACTATCTTTTGAGTAAAAAACTTTCAAAATAAACTTCAGCGTAAATTACATATTTTCTATACTGTTTTTACGAGTTATTTTAATGGCATTACTTTCGTCTAAAATGTAGAAAACATAGAAAAAGTTATCAAAAAGGGTGAATAGGCAGAACAGATTGCTTTCTCATGTCCCCATAACCATGACCATTCCTATCACCAAATGACTGTTGGGCAAGACAAAGTAAGAAATTTACCCACCGAATCCATCTTTGTCTTTTAAGTTTATTTTGAGGGTGAAATGGAAATTTTTTTTGCAAAGAGAAACTAGTAAAAGGATGTAAATTAATAAAATTGCTTTATAATTTTTAGTTAAATTTACACAAGCAAATTCAGTCGTTAAAGATGAAATGACACAATCTTACTTCCCAGCTTAGAAACTGAAAGTCATCTTTGCTCTTAGGTCATGATTCATTACAATGTTATGGAAACTATTCATTGCGATAATTTTCTAGATCATAAAAAGAAATTCAATTTTAGACTGAACTAGAATTTACTGAATCTTTTGGGTGCCCTTTTCCTAGACGATTAGTATCAAAATTTGACACGGAGTTACATTTGTAGTCACAAGACAATATACCGCATTTGATCGATCTGATTTTATTGATACAGAATTATTGTGTTTACAGGCAGAAAGATGGTCATCCGTTTGATACATTTCGTTCAAAATTTGATTAGTATGTATATTTCAGACACTAAACTTGTGTACCAAATTTTATATAGCTAGCTCTTAACGTTTCGTAGATATCGAATTTAAACGTATTCGAACAGTCAGACGTCAAACTTCTTGCAAATGTATTTCATACAAAATATAGTTTAGTTTAGTTATATTAACCTCTATATACAATACTAGGCCTATTTTGTGACGGACCTCATAATTCTGAACCGTGGTCAGATGATGAGAACGACACCTGAGTTGGCCCTCTCCACACCACACCAGCGAGAGGACGTTCGGCCCTGACGGATTTAACGTGCAACAGACCCCCTTTCACGACGATTCTTTGGTAGAATCGGGTCTCACGAGCCGAGACCTTACCGCCAGGCCACCGTGGCTCGCAAAACTTAATGGAAAACCACAAATTTAGTCACATACCAAATTTCATCCACCTAGCTCAAAACCTTTTTGAGTTATCTTTATCATAGACAGACATAATTCCAGAAATGTGTTTTTCTATCTTAAAGAGATTCGTCGAAATCTCGAGTTCCAATTTTTTATCAATTGCAATACTTTCTCTACACTTCGCATCCAGCAAGGTAAACAGTTTAATTTGACACTGAAATATTGCCCTCAGATGCCTTATATTTAATTATAGTCCCTTGGAATTAGTTTTAGTTTTAAAAATTACTTTAACTTCTCTTTAACTATATTAATGATTGTGTTTTAATTTAAATGTCTCATTTCTCCATTAAACCAACCTATCCAAATAATCTGCAAAATTTCTCACTTTGATTTTTTTTAATGTTACTGCATAAAATAATTTTGGATCAAAACGGTTTCTATTTACTACTTTTGTACCAAATTGAAAAAATAGGCGATTTGGAAATTTGCTATAGTTTAATATAACGGAAATCCATAAAATAATTTTTAACTCTTACCGATATGTTCGTATTAAATAATGCAAATTACAATATGTAGTAAATAATGTTTCACCATTTTCCATCTTAATGCGCAAGTCAAGTAACAAGGGTTTTAGTAATTTCAACAACAAAACAAAAACGCTTGTCTAGTGCATCGGTTTGTTTAAATATATATCATTCCCAAAGACAGCAATATAACAGATAAATTTCTAAACGAATAACCTGGATCAATCACTGCCACTAAAGATTACAAATAAAAATGCGAAGAGTCTAAAAGAAGCGCTTCTCAGATAAGGCAACGAATAACATCGACTTTAATGGCTCCCATCACATCTCTAAGGATGCCAATAGTCGCCACAGTCAGAAATCAAGATGACCGACAAGGTAAATAATGCAATGAATAGGGTTGCTAGAAAACAAATGAGGTTGCTTGTTTGAATTCCTTGTTGCAACAAATTCAAAGGGCACAAGCAGTTTTCATAATATTGTTATAGTAAGGCTACAAGAAGCGGAAGGATTGTTCTAGCCAAGACTTGATCGTATATTTCTATAATATGCCATGTTTTGTGCTTAGTTCCATCCTATATTGAAAAGAATCGGATATGCGTTTTATAATCTCTTTTCTTTGATAGATTAGATCAAAATTAAATACAAATCCAAAATTTTATCGCTGAGACTATTTACCAAATTTCATTTATCTTACTTCATTAGCTTTTTTGTATTTTGACTTTGGCGAGTTCGCGTCTGTTGGCGATGTAAAACGTATCAACTAGTGCTCATTTTCGAATTCAAAAACCTTTTACACTTTTGCGCATGCGCCAGAATGCGTTCATTAGTCAAAATAGAGGTGAGAGGTAAGATGATAGGAGGAAATGTTTCCATTGAACAATAAGATGAACTCATTATATACAAACTTAGAGAGCGTAGGGACTGCGGATAACTCGTAATAATACCGGTAAAGGATACTAATTCATAATAAATTACTTTAGAGCAAATTTTATTCATTATGGGAGAGTCGAGCACTAAATTATGGTGAATAAATAAAAAAGATTTATGTTCTTAAAATTTGTTAATTCCCTTTTCAATAAAACAATAATAATTTATGTTTAAAAAAATTTATTTGTTATTGAATTTTTTGCTTATATTTTGAGACTAAAATGCTAGATAATTTCCATCACATTTATTTATATTCTTCCTGCGACTCCTGGAAGCTTTTTAACCCCTGAACTAATCGTATAAACAGTCAATATGCAATTGTGAATTAAAATAATAGAAACTACACAACGATTACACTTAGGGAGGAGGGGAGCACTGAACGAAAAGTATCTAATAGGGCAGAATTCAAGTCAAAGAATGGCTAAGAATTCTATAAATGCGCTCATCTTTCAGCATTTCACCTCTTAGCGAGATATAAATGCCGAAAAATGTTGCTCTCGGGATACTGAAATGAACAGTAATGGTTTTCAACCTAACAAAATTCATCATGCGATTCAGTTTGAAAATTCATTGCGTTTATTATCTCTCTCTTTAACAAGCAGATATTCACGAGTTCAAAGAAAGATAATAAATATCAAATTGTACCAAGTATAAAGCAGTTTTACTTGAGTCTCATACCTGATTTGTCCGTTGTATATTTGAACCATCCTAATACCGTCATGTCCAGTAACGTCAAATTACCATTAACCTTTCTCAGGGCCATGGGAAGTATGCTTCCCACCAAATTCATCAATCTTTATATGGAATTGTGGAGTTTTACATAAGTTCTAACAAATTTTTCTATCAGACAGAAAATTAGATGCTTCATTTCCTTATCTCTCACAAAATGGTGTGTTTTGATTTGTAACTTAAATTTCTTTTAATTAATTTGGTTAATTAATAGTTATTTAATAATCTAAATGAGTCACTTTTCTTAAATCATAAAATTTTTTAATATACCATGACTAGAAAAAAAAATGGCCCTTTAAAGGGTTAAAAATGTTATTTCCTAGCTCGACTCTCTCCTAAAATCCACATGACTGTAATTTCATTTTCTTATTGCAAAAATTAAACAGAATCCTTATTTAGCTTCCAACAATGGTAGCAAATCACACAATTAAATACGTGATGAAACAAATACAACGGTTTAAATTCCAGTGCTGCGATGAATATTGTTAAAACTTGTGCAAAAATACAAAATAAAAAAAAAACAAATTCGCAGAACAATTGATATAGCTAAAGAGACAATTTCTTGCATTTTAAAATGATGCAAAAATGAATTTAATGCAATATTTTCGGAAGTTACTGTAAGAAGAAAGGGCAACAGGATTAAAAAATTATTTTGTAGGTCGACAAAAATAGACTATGAAGTCTTTAAATTGCATCAGGCCAGGGTTGTTTTTGTTTTTTTTTTGAAAAACTGCTATCTGTAACTGTCAGTTAAACATACAATTAACCCTTTGCCTTCGAAAATGTAATTCGATGCATAATTATTCACTTAATATATGGACTTGTTTATGACACAAAAAAATAAATTCACGCAATTGTTTTAAATTGAATTTCCCTGAATAAATTAATCCTTTTACCAGTCTGTAGGCAATTTTAACAATTAAAATGCCAAACTGATGCACCGTCTCGAATGGTAAGCGAGAGACCCCATCCGAGTGCGAAGGGTTAAAGAATATATAAACTTGGGTAAACAATCCGCTCTAAATGGCCTGGTCATAGAATTAAATCTGAGGTTCAAATTTCACCTATCTATTCGTTGTTCATTCTTTTCACTTCATCAGCTGCTCCAGCTTGACGATCTTTTGATCTAACGTATTAATTTATTGGTGTTGATTTTGTTGCCTTGATTAGCCGTTATTTAGTAAGTTGAAATGCTAAAAAAAGTTACGGGAGGGGTGAGCTTCAATGGACCAGTTTGGGGACTGATATTTTTGGCGATGTATTTGACTCACAGATGCTCGCAGCCTGGAATATCTTGGTGTCAAGGAGTCTAACGCTTTTAACAGCATCGACAAGAGACGAACTATACTTCCGTTTTGAATGAGATTGATTCCTAGCGGTCCATCGTTGATTCAGTATGGCTTCGGCTGGAGCGGAGTATACATTTACAGCGAGAAAGGACAAAACTCAATTTTTAATTAAAACTTCTGGAAACAAAAATACTCCCAAGGGGAACTTCCAATTTCCAAAGTATATCAGAGCTGAATTCCGAATCCAAAATTTCCCACCCCCACACACATTTTCTTGAATATAAGTTGAGATCTAAAAAATATTTATTTAATCTTGGTGCTAGTACTCTATTTTGCATTTTATAAGAATTAAGGTAATTTGAAAAGTTCAAAAAATTACCTTAACTTTTAACGAGACTTTTCATTAGAATGAGAATCGTAAGTTAATGATCATTGTTCCTCATTTAGCAAAAGCTTGAAAGCAAAAATTTCTCATATTAAGATGCAAAAGAAATTAATGATTTATAATGCACAATAAGGTAACACAGAATGAAAACACAAGGATTTTATAAAAATGGATCAGGATCCATTTTATTTTTAAAATCTCAGTTGTAAATGTAAACAACTGGATTACATCCTTAATAATGTGCTTCTATAAACAATTAATTGTAATTTTAAAAAAAGACCTAGAAAACATGCTTCTGAAGTCTTTGGCGATATTAAAAACAGCAAATTATAATTTACAATTCATTTTGTCACAAGTCAGCAAAACTTAAATAAAAGATCCCCCGAAAGATACGCGTTTCGAGTTTATAGTAAAATCTTCAAGATGGCGTCAAGTACATCTCCCACTCTATCATTGGTTTTTGCGGAGCATTCTAAATATTCTCTTGCTGAATATATACTTGCCGTGTTTTCGCCCCATGTATATGGTGTGGCCCTACCGAAAAGTCTCAGATCTGTTTTGTTACCTACAATAAGAAACGGGGGCATGCGTCGTCCCGAATATCGCCGAACTTTCTCATGCCATGTATAGAATTCGTCGGAACTTGTCTCGTCCCCAAGATCGACAACGAACACAACGACATCAATCTCATTGATTCCACCACGCCTGTGGAAGAAAGGACGCTCATAACCTTGATCCTCTGGTGGCACGATTCGAATCTGGAGACATACCTCGCCTTGATGCTTAATAGCAGATCGAGTCGAAGCTTCCAGAACAACTTCTCGGCAAGGCAACGACGGGAGGACTGGAAGTTCAGAACCGTTCAAGTTGTTCATGCGCCAAGCGAGGCTATTCCGTCCACTACCTGTCTTGCCCACGAAGGCTATTTTGAAAATCTTCCTAGGTTTCTCATTTCGAAAAGCTTTTCGAGTACTACAAGTGGGTTTGCTAGGAGAAACGCTTGACGTGGCCATTAAAAGATCAGAAATACCGATTTTGAAATACAAAACCTCTTTGGAACAGCCAGAATTTAATATTGTTAACGTCTAGCAGACGCGGCTTTTTATAAGAAGGATATCACGTGTAAAAAAACCTTCCAAAGTTGTTGCCAAATAGAAATTAAACATATTTAATATGGATGCACAGTCACTAATTTATTATTATTATTATTATTATATTCATTTTGTGGCAAAATGAATCCTAGATACAACTATAAAAAAAATCTGAAAAACGAAATCTGAAATTAATCTTTGCAAGTAAAATTATTTACTTTATTGTATTGTTAAGCGTATATATAACTGAATTTCTTTTCTTAAGAATATCAACGATCATTGAAGATAAATGTAGAGACTTTTTAAAAAAACATTTCAATACACAAATAAAGGCAAAATATTTCTTCTCTCTTTTATAAAAATAACCCTTACCTCTATTTAATTCTTCAAGAAATAAATGAAAAAAAAATCAGTTAAAATAATTAATGTCTTACCCAAGATTTTTAATGTAAGGCACTAGAAATGATGCTGCACTACTATAATTATTTTGCAGCCTTGGCGACAACTTGACTTTATTGGCAATTCAGAAAACAAGTTAAAAGAAAGATCATTAACCGCTACACGTATTCATACTGTATATAATGTTCTGAAGAGTTAGTTTTAGATTTTTGTGTCAATCGAAATTATAAGTTTGCTAAAATGGATCTAATGGTCTTTTCAAGATAAAGAGAAAATTAACCACATTATCTTTTTCACGGGCTAATTAAATAGATAATTTTTTATTCCTTTAATTTTTTTTCTTTCTCAACACTTAGGAATCAATTATCAAGTGAATCTTATATATTAAAGTTACAGTGTTAAATTAATAGAAATATACTGTAGTAAAATATCTACGAATTCTTTCAAAAAGAAAAACAAAAATTTTATAAACCGGATGCATAAACATTTTATAATTGGGTGAAATTGTTCAAATTTTCGCAATTTGTTCAATTTCCGACATATTTTCTTGCCAAAATTTATATAATGAGGTGATAATCACCAAAACATGGTTGCAAAATTAAAGGGCTTGGTGTAAAAGGAATTCATTCCTAAGTTTATTCCATAAAAGCCTACCTCCCTTTATTCTATATATTCTTTCATAATTTCTTTTTGATTGGAAATGGAAAAACCCTAAATTAATATAATTGACTGCTTGAAATAATACAAAGCTAATAAGATAGGCAGTTGTCTATGTGAAAATTTTTCGTTTGTACTAATTTGTTCCATGACTACAGAGTTTAAAAGATACAACAAATGTACTTCATAGGGTTTTTTTTTTCAACCGTTAATCGATCGTGGTGGCTTGAAAGTAAGGTCTTAACTTCAGATCCATAGGGTTCAAAGTTTGAAACTTGGTTCCATTACGAAATCGCCATGTAAGTGGCTCTGATGCACATTGAATTCGTGAGAATTAAATATCTTCCTGATGACACGAGAGATTTGAGAAGGGATAGAATATCGGTTCAAACGCCTTGTTTCTAACCATTGTTCAAGATTACGACGTCTATTTCAAAACATAATTCTCGTATTACTTCGAAACGAGACTTAAAAATAACAGCATTAAAGTGTGGCATGGATCATTACGGATAACTTCCTAGCATCTACTACTAATAAGTTTTTAGAACCTTTCCGAAGGCATCCCAATAGCCATTGAAAAATTCATTAAATGGCATGAAATCGAAACTTGTATTGAAGGGTATGATTGTGACAATTAAATTACTATGAAGTGTGACTCTTCGGAAGAATTAATGGCCGCCTTTCCAAAACAGGACAACCGAGTTTATGCCTCTAACCGCAACATCCTGTGAACTTCCGTTTAATTTAGCATGTACCCTAGCAGTCATGATAGCCGATATTTCTGCCAGACGATTAATCACAAGATTATTTTGGTAGAAATATACAACTTATTTTTGTGCTTTCTAAATAGAAAATATGTAAATCATTTATCTTATTAGTTTGTCCTCAATGCAAAATGAATAGAAGCAGTTTAAAACAAATTCATTAACAAACCAAAATTTATTTCCTTCGCGTACAATGATATTCCTTATTTCTACATCAAATTAGAGAATTTCCGATGTTTAAATCTATAATTAAATTCAGACTAATAATTAATTGATGCTAAAAATCGCTTAAACTCGCTTCGATATCTGTTCGCCTTTACTTCCTCTTGTGGATTTAAAGGATGCTTCATCTAATTAGAAGTTTAAATAATTTCGTAGATCGAAGGATAAATATTTCACAATCCAATGACAGAGAGCGGATGAATAATTGGCTACTACGCAATTATCAGATTATTTACATTTATATAATTTTACCTCTTCGAGATATTAATATGATAAGGCCCTTTCTCGGAGAGTTTGGATGCGGCGGGTAAGATTCTACAGATATCAATTTAGAAGTCCTAATAGAACAGTTTCTGCCTTTGGCTATCAACTTGTTTGTCAGGAATATTGCTTTCTCGATGGCTAAACTATTAATACTGGATGAATGATTAGTTAAAATAGTTAGGTAGACTGAATTAATTATTTGATAAGTCTGCAAAATATGAATTTAATTGTAACTCGAATATATAGTAGTTAAAAAAATTTCCTATGCCTTCTTCTACTCTATACTAATAATAAAGATAAAAGTGTGTGTGTGTGTGTTGGCGACCGAATTTTTATGACCAGATATTTTAATTAGGATTTTAATTAACTAAAACGCAAGCGAAATTTTGTCGATTCTCCGCGATCATTTCAAAAATATTATTGCACAAAATTTATTTTTATACCATTTAAAAATTATCTTTTTAATGATACCAATTTAATAGTCGTGCGAATGTTTTCAAAATTTTGACAATTTCTTAAAAATATTTTTTTTTCTAATTTACAACCAAGGATTAAATTTTTGCCTTGAAATTCAAACCGCTTTCACCACGTCGTGAAATATTTAGTCGCGAGATTATCTCCCATGGTTTAAAACTGCAGAAGAAAGATTCTGTTTAAATAATGTGTAATTTACTAGGCAAATTAGATGTAGTTATCTTCCTAAAACATTCACGCATACTCTCTAACAACGATACTGCATAAAATTGTAGATCTTGAACAAGGACATGACTGCCATGAGTGCTCAGATTTTTATTTTCAGGAGTACAAAAAAAGAGAATCGTGTGCTTCGTAGTATAGTAAAGAAAACCGGTACTTCTGCATTAACTACTTGCCATTGGAGAACGATAATTATAAAATATCAATCTTTAGTGTGAATCGAGCATATGATCTTCAACGAGTTTTTCGGAACCATTAATCACTGGCATGTGCCTGAAAATCAAGTGTGTATTCTGGATATTTTTTTCCGACTGACTAAAAACCAAAATTTGACCTAGAACTACAACTGGAGTCGCATGATCGCATACCAAATTACATTCATTTGAATCATTGCATTTTGGAGTTAATGCATTTATATGTATGCGAAAGTACAAACCAAAAGGCAGTCGATAAATGTGGTTCAAAATTTGATAAGAATCAATATTTTTTATGCTATCATTGTGAATCAAATTTCTTTTACCTAAATCCTTTTTTTTAATCAATGGATTGTCAGTCACTTGTCGGATTTGATTCCAAAATCGATGCAAATCTGCATTTTAGATGTGTACAACATTTTATCCATCTTGCCAATTTTATTTTATAATTGCCCTATCAGCTTACTTTTGCACAGATAGATATCCTTTGAGTGGATTTCTTTCAAAATGGGACATATGTTTGCAAATTTGACGTAAAGATCATATGCCAACTTCTCTCCTTCTATCTTAAACCTTTTTTATTTATCGTATTCTCAGGCAGACATAATTCCAAAATTGCGTTTCTTCGAATTCAGGGAAAATTGAGAAGTGAAGATTCATCAAAATCCCGAAGTCAAACTTTTTGACGATTTCAGTACTTTCGCTTTGTATATTTCGTTTATGAGAAAGTATCTACTTGAAATGGTTTACTCAAAAACTTTTTGACGATTTCAGTACTTTCGCTTTGTATATTTCGTTTATGAGAAAGTATCTACTTGAAATGGTTTACTCAAAAACTTTTTGACGATGACAGTACTTTCGCTTTGTATATTTCGTTTATGAGAAAGTATCTACTTGAAATGGTTTACTCAAAATTTTAATAAAGATGTTATTCTCTCCACCAGTACCAAAAAAAATTGTAGACTGAGGTAAGGCAGAGAATGATTTGCATGGCATTGGCTTAAAACAGTTAAAAAATAGTGACCTTTAGTGTGAATTTAGCATTTTTACTGAACATATATAATATCATTCTTGGTGAGTTTTTTTGGAGATGAAATCCTTGAATGCGGGTAACAGTAACAGAAAATCAAATTGGTGTTTAAGACCCGTTTTTCCAGACCGATTAAAATCAAAATTTAACACAGAATTACAATTGCAATAACAAAATCGCGTACCAAATTTCGTATATTTAGATCATTGCATTTTTGAATTATCGGGTTTACGTGCTTCTGAAAGTACAGACCGACAAACGATCAACCCCTTGATAGATATGACTCAAACTTTGATTGGTATCCATGGTATGTAAGTTAAATATGTGTACTGAATTTTATCCAGAGAGCTTTCTGTTTATCGGGTTCACTTATATTTTGAACAGCTGGACAGATTGATTACCTCTGAATGGTTTTATTCAAAATTTAATAGTTTTGACAAATTTGGTGTAAACACTATATACAAAATTTCATCTGTCTCAAAGTTTTTGAGTTATATTTGCCATAGATAGACTGATGGGGGCATCTATGGCATAGATTTGGGGGCAGACATAATCCCAAAAATGCATTTTTCAGACTGAAGTAGATCTAAAATGTGGAGATTCGTCAAAATCTAGAATTCGAATTTTTTTGACAATTATAATACTTTCTCTATACTTCTTATTCAAGGAAGCAAAAATAATGAACAGATCAATAGTGTTGTTGTTATGATTACATCCTATCCATCAGACTATTCTTTTTAGATATTTTCACACCTATACAGGTAGGCATATAAATATAGCTCGAAAATATGTTTTTCTTACCCAAAAAGATTTAAAATGCGAAAGTTCATTGAAAATTTATGATCAAATTTTTTAACTGGTAGAAAAAAAAGAACTTTCAATCTATATACTTAGTGTAACTAAGAAATAAAAACAATTCTTTCAAAAATATAATGAAGTTCTGGTGTCTGACACTGACAAGTGCCGCTTTCGACAGAGTTAATATCATCAGATTTTTTTTCTCCTCTCTTAAGATTCATATTATTAACAGTTATCTTTTTTTTTTATGTATTTTCAACGAAACACAAGCCTGTCACTTTCAGATATGTCAAAAAAGTTCCGTTCTCCCTTTCGACATTTCTTCCAGAATTTACTTACTTAGACAGAATAATCTCCTTCAAATTGAAGATGTATTAAAATCTCCCTCACCCCACCCCCATTTTGAAAGTTCAAAAGACAATACAAATTGACAAGATTAAAGAGACAATTTTAAAAACGCTCTCCGCAACTCCAAAATTTCGTCCGATTTTAAACGATTTTGAATATTAATGATGCTGCGGCTTCCTTTTTTTACTTCGTTTCCGGCCGCAAGAATCGATAATTTAATTCATTATTAATCCTCCCAGACAAATTGCTTTTTAAGTAATTCGACTTGTCACTTTACTAATATCGCTTGATTTAAAATGAATTGCATGCCCTTTCGAATATTTCAGTTCCGAGCTAATTGGATCAGGCGTCTGGAGATAGAAATTTTCATTAAATTCCGGAAATGAATTTTAGATTTCTGGGGAACTAATTTGATCTTTCGTATGAATCTTATTTCAATAATAAATTAAGTACATCATCTAATTTACTGTCAAATTTTCAGACATTAATCCCTAAATGATCTTGAATGTTTCAAATGGCAGGAAAAAATTATTGTATCTAATAAAAAAAATCATGGAAATTGATTTTCCCGAAACTTTTTAGTGCACCCTCTAATAAAAGTGTTTTTCCCCACACCCTCCCCTCACCTCCCGAAATCGGACTTCTACAAGATCATGAATGCCCCGAATGCTCAGATTTTTATTTTCAGAGTCCTGCAGATAAGCATTTCGAACGTCGTAGTGAAGAAAACTACGAAACATACGAAACTAAATGTATGACTACGTTTTCTACATTCTTCCGCCGGATTTTTTGGGGAAAATTAAAACGAAAAATGGACACATATCAACAATTTTTAATGACTAGATCACATACCAAATTTATTTATATGTCATTGCACGTCTGAGTTATCGAGTTTGCATACATGCACAAGTACATGTAACAAGATTTTGACGGATTTAATTCAGAGTTTATATTGATCTACAATTAAGATGCTAAAACTATGTACCAAACTTTTTATTCATCTAAATTTTCATACTTGGTTGTCATTGCGTTCTCTTGTACTCTAACAGCCAAAACGTAGACTAACTGGGAACAGATTCCGTTCAAAATTGGATAAACATCCCCTAATTTATTGTTAGGCCGCATCTAAATTTCACCTATTTAACTCAGAGTGTTTATGAATCATAGCGTTCACAGACAGATGGACATAATTCCAAAAATGTACTTTCAGTCTTAGGGAGGATTGAAGCTTGTAGATTCGCTAAAATCTCGGTTTCGAAATTTTTGATTTTTTTTTTATAATGTTTTCTCTTTATATGCGAGAAAGTAAAAGTGATGCAAGATTTTTTTCTTATTCCTCTCTTTGATCCCTTAGTCGGATGGTTTTTGTGTCTTTGATTCGTTGCACCTACAACACTACTGCGAAATGCGTGTGCGTACTTGTCTGTGTATGCATATGCTTGTGCGTGCCTACGCATGTGTATGCGTGTGTGTATCTGCGCATATGTATGTGTGTGTTTATTCGTGTGCAAGTGATACATTGAGTGCAGAATCAAACCAGGTGAAAGGTTCTTTGTTATATGAACGGAGAACTTCTTAATCACGCAGCAGAACTGTAAAAAGGAAACCGTTTCTAATTCACAATCTGCATACCAAACCAATATCTCAGCCAAAGTGAAATTCAACAACTATTTCTGTGACTGCACATTGTTAGATTTTATATCAAACATTGTTAAACAACACTAGAACATTGAAACTTGAGACCTAATGGGATATCGGCAAGATTCATGAATATTCGGGAACCTTCAGTTTTGTCACCAAAGTCGCCGCCAAGGTCAGGTGTCATTAACTTGGCATTTTCTAAAGCTATCTGTGAAACTCTCTTCCTTACCATAAATCTAACAGCGCAGGGAAACAATATTATAAATTCGTAACTTCTTTTCCAATGATAACATGAAAGACGAGCAACGACAATGTACAACTGTTTGTTTGTACGTTAAAACCAGAAAAACAACAAGGAAAGGGAGTTAGTTAATGGTGGCTCCAAAATAGAAATTGCTGTATACGTATTATTATTGATAAAAAAAAAGGGATTGAAAGCTGAAAGGATAATTATATCATTAAAAAACAATTTTTAATTGTAAAATAATTTTAAAAATATTTTTGTGCTGTTATGTTTTTGAAAGTTCTCAAGGAAAAATACCAAATTTCATCTTAATTTTAAATTACATTTTTTTTAAATCGCTCCAGGTGAACATTTTTATCTTCCAAAAATATAAACGAGTCAAATTTGGTAGTTCTAGGTCAAATGGTCTGGCATGAAGAGAGCCAACACACAGATATACACACTTTCATCTTCCTTTTTAGTAGAAAGAATGTTTATGGTCCTTAGATGTGTCCTACTACCTTCTCACAACTTCCAATTTTGATAGAAATATTAATAATCCTTCATTATATATTTTCTATGGCAAAAAAACACAATAAAATCACCTAATAGATTTCAAAAAAATTTTATTTCGAAACTGACCCTAACAACTTACTGGCTTCTCCGATCCGCCCGATGGTACACGGAAAAACTTGAATGACCGGACCGCCGCCGCAACAACACTGGCTAAGTCCCAAGGCCCATCACCGGCTACGGTACTATCTTTATCTAAGGAAATACGTCCCGTCATTGATGGGAATACCCGGACTCCCCCCACATTTTCGTATACCCACAAGGGTGGTGGGAACCAACCCCCTCATACTCAATTACGAGGTACCCCCCCCTCCCCCGTGAGACTTATTTCGAAACTAATGCTCTTAACATCCTAAATTCGTCAGTGGGGGTAGAATCGCTTACCCCTACGACCCCCAACATCCTAAATTTTTTTAATATTTATCAAAATAAAACTTTGGCCGTAGATCCCAATCTTAACTAGATGGATCTTATTGCAATTTTGCACATAACAAATGATTTTTTTTTAATTCCATAATTGAAAGGTTAAATAACAAGTATGTTCAAAAGTTAAGGTGTCAAAGTGATATTTTCAATTCCAAAAACATAACTAATTATTACACTTTAATAACCACTCTTCAATTTTTTAATTTAATATCACAGATAAAAGTTAACCCTTTCTATCCTTCTGAAGTTTTCCTTGTTTTGAAATTTTCATATTCCCCGTACATATATATTTATGTTGTTGTTGCTTATCCCCCTTGAATTGAACACCAATTCAAACCAAGTCCAAGACATCGGGGAAAGAGGGGTGCCGTATCTTCTGAGAGTAAACACCCCTGAGCACCGAGGGCAGATGTCTGACTTTAGCTCATATGAAAATAACACTCACTTGCACAACGCCGTTTTGCAAGGGGGCTCTTTCACACACCTCACAGATAGAACACAGGATAAAGAACAACCATAGCCACATCAGGACTCAAACCAGGGACGTCCAGGCCTAGGGGAAGACGCACTACCCCTAGGCCAGGAGGCCGATATTCATTATCTTCTCAAACGTATATATTCATTATCTTCTCAAATAATCAGCTGCAAAGTTGGAAGAAAATCGAAACAGTCAGAATTCCGATTTTTCAAGTCCTAACTGTATCTTTCCACTTCGAATATATTGATTAAATTTTTAAGTAAATGAGAGCTCCGTGTGCATATCTTATACCCTAGGGAAGATCATTACGTTTAGAGAAATTGATATAACCCAAGACGCTGGGGCCACAGACAAACGCATATGACGTGCGTTTCTATAATGAGATACTGATGTTTTTTTGATGAGATCTTTGGTGCTATGCTGAAGTCAGCAAAGATATTTGCTTGTATATCTCTTCAGTAAGAATATACATAACGAGGTGTGGAGGGAAGGGGGTAATTTCACTCTCTCTTTCAATTTCTTAAATTGAATCTTTCTGCGGAAAAAAATCAAATGAGTTTTACCCTTTTATACTCCTCAAAAGCTTTATGAAAAGGGGAGGAAATTGATTCTGTCCTGCGTAAAAAATGGCTCAAGCCTCCTATTTCTGGTCGTTTGTAATCTAAATTGAATTTTGCCCTTTATTTCGCTCGCATCGCCGTTTGATGACAAAGTCGTTCGCATTTTATAAAGCTCGTCAAAGAAACAAAATACGTTGTCATTTCAGAACGGAAGCCAACCATTTTTCATCGGCGGAGAAATATTTTGGAAAGGTGGGGTTTTAAGGACGGAGAATCTCGGTCTATGTAAAGGGAAGAGCTGTTTTAAGTACATAAAAGACATCCAGGGATGAAAAATAGGTGCTTTATATCGCTGAGATTTGAAAAATGATCTCTTTTGGTTATCCCACTCAAGCCACTTCTGCGGTGTTTTTATAACATTTCTGGGGAATAGCCCCACGAAGATCGGAATTGCTTCTTGGCCCGAATTAAGTTTCGAGGCGGCTTCGCATTTATTAAATTTTCCACGGCTTTATAAGAAGGTTAAACTTTCTATATAAAAGTTATCCTTCTCATTCATGTTCCTCGGGGGTGGCGGGTTGGAAGTTTTGCTTTCAGAATATTAAATGGAACTAAAAGTTATTTTTCAATATTAACGAAACCTGGACCGTAATACCTGTAAAGTGAATTCTTCAAGTTATATGTTGTCTTTTGAAAGAAAAGGCGAAATCTGTTTATTAAAGTTTAAAGCTTAAGTTGCAAAGAAATAAAATATTGACAAAATGAATATGTTTCCGAGATGATATTTTTATAAAAATGTTATAGGTAGATTTTAAATGATTCCCAACCTTCTCATTTTGATTTTTTTGGAATTTTATTTCTTACTAGGAATAAAAATTGTTAGCAGTTTTGATAATCTATAATAGAAATATAATAAATGATCTGAAGATCTTAGATATAAGGATTTTTAACAAATATGGAAATACCATTTAACAATTGAAAATCGAATTCTCATAAATTTTGAAATAATACGCGAACAGTCAAAACATTCGTGTTGTATTATTTATTATTATTATTATTATTATTATTAGTGTTGCTTTGTTATATGCAAAGTATGAAAATAAGAATTTATCAAGAATTTGATTATGAATTATCGATGGAAACTGTTTTAGATTCCGAATCTGAAAAAAAAAAAAAAAAAAAAAACCGCAAGTCTGTGAACTCAAAATTGGAAGTAGGAAAACCAATAAAATTTTGCATGTGATTTTTGCATCCAATCTTAGATGAAATCCAACAACTAATCTGTCAATCTATCTATCTGTGCATGCATGAACGACACGACATATTCTTCAATAAATGCACTTGGGGTAATAATAATAGCAAAAGAAATTATTAGCGTGTGATCTTTGGCAGAAAATCACTGGAATGAGGTTAATATACAAGTACCAGAAAACCAAATGGGTATTTTGGTCACCTATTTTCGACCTACTGAAGCCAAAATTTGACATAGAACTTCAGTTGTAGTCACAAAATCATATACCAAATTTCATATATTTATGTCATTACGTTTCTGAGTTAGGTTACCGGGTTTACGTGCAATGCGAAAGTACGGTCCTATAGATGGTTAACCCATCGGCAGATTTGGTACAAAATTTGATAAGAATTTATGTTTTAGCTGCTTAACCTGTGCACCATATTTCATTTATCTAGATCTTTGAGTTTTATAGTTATCGTGTTCACTTCAATGTGGACAGCCAAACTTCGTCTTGATGGAATTACTTAATAGATATATGCAAATGTAATGTAAAGTCTATATACCAAATTTGAATCTGCTTAATTCAAAGAGGTTTTGAATTATCGTATTTACAGACAGACAGTTAGGCATAATTCCAAAAATGTGTTTTTCGATCTGAGGGAAGTTTGGAAAGTGGAGATTTGTCAAAATCTCGAGTTCAAAATTGTTAACGATTTCAATACTTGTTCTCTCTGTGCTCCGTATACGAGAAAGTAAAAACACAACAAAGTAGATAGATGAATGGTAGTATATAGTTATATTATTAGAATTATAAACATATTCCTAATATTGAATCAATTTCATAATCAAATTGCATATCCGTCAATATGTATATTCGTACGCAGATGAATTTTGATAACTGAAAAGCGTAACTGAACTATTACATGTACAAGAATTTGCCAACAACTTGCTTAATTCAATAAAATTTCAAAAACAAATAACTCCGAAGTGCATGATTCTTCATTCCATTGTATATTTTTGCAACAGCTCATAGCTCTACATCTAAGAGTTCAACCTATAGAGCTTTAACATGCATTCTGCTCAATTAGAAGTAGAGATATTATAATATACATTGCAAAATGAAAGCAGTAATGTTCCGTTGAATCCGTTCAACCCGTCTAAAAGTGTTTTTCTGTACCAACAAGTTCTCAAAAGACAAAAGCGTAAGACATGGTTTTTCTCTTAGCCTTCCAAATCCTTATTTTTTTCACTTTGTTCCGCTAAAACAGAGAGGTAACACGCTGTATGCTTTTTTTAAAACTAGTATTTAATTGCAGCTTGGGAAAGAAAACATATCTTCTGATATTGTCTGTCAATGTTCTCATTTTTGGAAAACAAGTTTTCTTTCTATCTATCTATCTTTCTTTTTTTCTTTTTTTTTTACGTAAGTAGCCGCACAGTCTTATAGTACAGTAGCCCTGCTATTTAAGCAAATGTCAAATTCATTCAGCTCTTATATCTGGTGCCAAATTCAAATTATTTCTGTTTCTTGTATACAAATCAAAATTTTCGTGCCTGCATGATTTTATTATTTGGTTTTATCGAGTGATTGAACAGGCAACCTATTCAAATTGAAAAAGAAAATGAAATTACCAATTTTTTTACCTTAATTTATGTTTTCATGAATTTTATTTGAAGAGCTGAAGACCCTCTTTGACTAAGCATTCTCCCTCTTTGATGAGTCGGTTACTGTTGCTCCTTTTCGGTCAAATGTATTTATTTGCTGAAAAGAAGAAAAGTACGATGAGGAGAACTAGTTGCAGAGAAATATTAGGTTTGTAATAAATACGACAATACTGACGTCTGCCAACCTATCTAAGTGTTACGAAATTTTCTTTACCGGGGTTCGTTTGGATAGTGGGAGTGATATGGTGTAAAGAACGCTCAATCAGCAGGCAGAAGTAGAATAAAAACAACGACGTTTATTTACACGAAGACACACAGGACAGCACAAAGCGACAACTATATACAGCACAGAAGACGGTTATCTTCACCCTAGACGTGTAGCATACAACAGCATACACAGCAGCATACAACCAGAATCTACTGCAGACAGTAGCGCACAGCTCAGTTCAGCACGAGCTTGACTCCGTCGCTGCTCACCGTCGTTTCCGCCTTCTCCACTCCGTCTTCGGACTTCTCCGTTGTCCCGACTACTGGCTTCGTCGTCTCCCAACTCGGACTTGACTCTCTGGCAGCCGCAGCCCCTTTTATAGGTCTCAGGAGGCGGGGCTAGAAGCCTCTCAACCAATCAGGAACGTTCGAGGCGTATCTCGGTTCCTACTGGACGGATCGGGAAAATTCTCGAAGTTTCAGGTATTATCTATTTTGGCGCCAAAGTCGCCAAATTCGTCGCCAAGTCGCCAAGTTTGTCGCCAAGCTCTGGGACCTCCGACGCACAACGTCCCATTCAGATGACTGTAAAACTTTCTTTCTATTGATGGAATAAACTATGCTGGGAAGCCGAATTGCAGGTTTGTAACATAAGTATACTCATCTGATATCCTACAATACTCAACTAGTCAGCAGACTAGCCATATACAGAAACTAAACTACTGTTGTGGAAGTTCTTAAATAAGTAAAAAGAAAATTAGCCTATATAATTTTGCTTGCTCTACAACAGTCCTTTTTTTTTTTTCTTAATCTTTACTTCTAAATGCGCTTTTATTGATATACCTTCTTCTCCTACTTTACAGGGAGCGTCGGAGTTCTGGCCATTATAATATAACGTATCATTAATATATCTAATTTTGAATTGTTTCCGAAGTCTTAGTTAATGTCTTCTGCTTCCATTGAGAAAAAATATAAGAAGTATTTGCGAAGGCTTGTATTTTGCGATAGTGTTTGTATTTAAACGAATACAATAAAAAAAATTTCCGTAATCGCTTAAAAGGGTTTGAACAGCAATAACCGCACATTTTTATTTTCATCTCATAATTAAGGAAATCATCATAATTCATTCTATGCTTCTATTCTATTGTAAAGTTTTGCTATTCTCATGAAATATATCTAAATTATTATATATTGGAAACTTGTAAAAGCTGCTCTTTACTATCAATTCTAGGATTAATCGAAATTTCGTGGAAACTCTGATAAATTATGCGACGTGATTCAGATCCCCAAATGTGTGGAACTGAAATTAAATTTTCAATGCCATCTTTTACCAGTATTTAGAACTAAAACGCTTTCCTTCAGAGGAATTGTTTTAAAAAATAATAATTTTTTTTTTTTTTTTTTTTTTTTTTTTAGATTTTAGGAAATATTTTGAGACTTGCAAATGACCCGCTTAAGTAAGGTTGTTTAAGGTTAAAAGATTTAACATAAAGATTTTACACAAAAGGTTTTGCTTAGTTATTAATACACCATTCTGAACTAGTAATTCAGTAGCGGTACGACATTACGTGGCGCTCGGAGCAAAACATTTTTTCGCCTTCTCATATTATTTCCCCTTAAAAAGTGACAAAAACTCAGAAATATTTCATCTTCATCGTGATTCTAAGATTGGGGACTGAGGCATCTATTCCTTTTTACCATTCGGTCACTACCCACTGTCAAACCTTTGAAGGATATTCATAATTCATATAAGTATATCATACTTGAGCTGGTATTTCTCTCTCCAAACTTCAGTATCACATGAGCAAAACCAAACTCCAAACTGATGCAGTTTTTTTTTTCTTTTTCTTTTTCTTTTCAAATTCTGAACTCTGCATCGTTCATACCTACTTAGTTAAGAAAAAGTAATAATATAATTACTCATTTCCTTCTCTAGGAAATTCAGCATGTTTAAAAAAATACTTGCTTCTTGTAAATAAGGAGACTCCTCTGACAGCTCCGTTCAGAAAGGAAGATCCGGGAATACCAAGCCGAAGGCAGCCGTATATAGAGTCGTGGAGAGGTTTAGAGTCGCATAGCAAATCAACATCGAATTAGTTAGATCAGTTCAGCGAAACGTAAGCGTTGATAGGTAAACTGAACTGTGTGCCGAATCCTGGTATTTATTGTAGAAGCAGCATCGAGTCGTGTGTGGAGTAGCCGGTCGTGTAGTAGTGTGTCGACAGTTGGATACAGCTAAAGCGAGGAGGGAAAAGCAGTCGTTTGAAGAGACCTTAGAGAAAAGCTACGTGGATTCTCTCGTCCTGCTGTGCTGTGATTGTTGTGAGCTACTACTTGAGGGCTGCTGTTTGTATTAAGTGTGGTTCTGCGTACGTCTCGGCTGTTATGTGTTGTCTGTGTATTCATGTCTTCGTGTTAATAAACTCGTCGTTTGTTACACCCGTTGACTTACGGACTTAGTGGCGGAAGTTCCGTAACAATATTAAAAAGTCAATACGAACAATGAAGCCAGTCTTCGTAGAAAGTGGTAAACCAAAGTTAGATGGATGCCAGAAAGAACTGGGCAACTAGTTTGGCGGGTTCTCGAAAAACAAAATTGTAACAATTCACATTTAATTCTTAAAAATGTCAATGATTTTATGGCAGGTTATTTCGTGCTGAAAAATTCCAAATCTAAATAAACGAGAAAAAAAAATGCGAATTCAAAAGTTTATAGAAATGGCAAACTGTAAGATACTTGGCCCTTTTGTTAAAGGGCAAGCTATTAAATTTGTAATAGAAGGATATTTTCTCCACTTTACTTTCTCATATACGTTATATAGAGAAAGTATAGTAATCTTGTAGCAAGTTGCATTACAATTCAAATTCTGTCTCCTTGCCGGGACGTCGTCGGAGCCAGAGGGGGAGGATGTAGCAGTTGCATTACACTTATCTTCTCTTTTGGATACTAGATGGCGATGCCTGATTAGGCCATCCCATAATGCATTTGCGATTGTAATTAGAATGAGATGTGATGCTGAACTGTGAAGCCGCGCGCGTGAATGTCTTGTGTTAGTGTATGTTTAAGTGGGTGAATGTGATTATTAAATAAATGTTTCCAACAACATTAGTCCTGTTGCTTCCTGCACAGATCATAATAATCTACATACCACCACAATCTTCAAAAAATTTGAAATCGAAATTTTGACGAATCTTTACATTTCAGACTATCCAAAGTTCCAAAAACACATTTTTGGAAAATGTCCGTCTGCCTGTCTATCTGTGACAAAGATAACTCAAAAACGCTTTGAGCTAGATGATTGAAATTTAATATAAGGCCTTTACACCAAACTTTCTGATTTCTATCAAATTTTGTTCAGAGGAAGTCTGTCTGTTCGAATATAAATTAACGCGACAATTAGAAAACGATGAGAGCTAGATAGTAGATACAATTCGGTACAGATTTAACATCTATTAGTAGGTACTTGTCAAATTTTGAGTTGACTGTCTTTCGGTCTGTGCTTTCAGAAACACGTAAATGTGATATTTCAAGAACGCAATGAAATAATAATAAAAATATATAAAATAATAATGTATCAAATAATCAAATATATTAAATACTAGCTGCCTTTTTACCGCTCGCTACAATTTTCAATTAAATATTTTAAGTAACTGATCTCTTAAAGGATTCTCAAACAAAACATTTTTAATCTTCAAATTTTGATAGTCATAGAAAACTTATACTGTTTAGATCGTTTCGTTCAATTTAGTATATATATTTTGCTAATTTTTTGCCATTTCCGGTAAAACTTCAACTTTAATTTAAAATGTAAATGACGAAATTGCAATTAATATTAAGATATTTTTTAATAAAACCAAGCGCTTTATTTTATTTATCATCTTTATTGTTATTTATTTATTAATATTATTATTATAGAATATGAGTATTACAAACAGAATCGCTCGGTATTTAAGTCTTATGTTAACTACAAAATATTTTTCATAGTTTATGTAATATCTCAAACAATAATTCAACAAAAATTTCTGAGATTCAGTATAAAATTCAGTTTTTAGTTTTGCTTTCAAAAGGATTGAAATGAAATCAATAATAATATTTTGTTCCTGCTTATAAATATATTTCAAAAATTATGAAGTCTAAATTTAATGCAGTAAGGTATCATATTCTGAGAAATATTCAGGACGCACCAAATTTTAAATAAATGAATGAATGTTTCTATTTTCCACGATCAACTAAGACTTATTTATGAAGTTTTAAATGTTAAAAATTTAGAAAAACTCACCATTTTCATAACCTTAGGCCAATTAATCTTGAGAAACCTGAGCGCTGATTGGCGTATTTTCTTTGAAGCGATCGATGGAAAATCTAAAATTATCCTTTTTTTATTCAATAGTGATATTCAAATCTTCATAAATCAGTCAGTTTAAGTGATTAGAAATTAACTCTTAAAAGTCAATGATTTAGTTGATTGGAAATTAATTCAATGACCACCATAAAATCTGTGCTTTCTCTTGTGGTGTATGCATTATCAATATCCGCTCGAATAAAACATCACATACAAAAGTACTACATAGAACAAACACATCAAAAGTAAACATAACATTTCAATAGTTGCCAAAAACAAAAGAGAGAAAAATGCAATTAATAAGCAGACGATATTTAGAAAAGTACAGATATTTAGACTGGAAAATGAAATTATCTGAAATTAAAAACACGCGCAGACGATATTTACAAAAGTAAAAATATTCAAACCTGAGAAGGAAAATATATGAGTTATTTCATCAATAAATGCCATAAGTTTGTTTATATCTTCATTATTTTATGAGTCATTAAATATCAAAATGGATCCGGGACTGAATAAACACCCTGTATAGATAGTGTAAAAGATCATAAAATAATTTTTCTTGAATTTATTTTTTAGAAAAAATAATATTTCATATTTGTTTCATTTCCTACAAACACGTGCCGAAAATTACATTTTTGCAGATTTCATTTCCAAAAAAGATTGAATTTATTTTCAGTTAGAGCTTTAATCAATGTGATGGCAACACTTTGAAAAAAGCTATTTTTTCCCATGAATGCGAAACGTGCTTAATCTTAATTTTTATTTTTGACGAAAAAAATTATTGAAAAACATAGTTAAAATATTTATTTAAAAATTCATTAAAAATAGAAATTTAATTTTAAGATTAAAATAGTAGTATCATTTAAAAGATAAATTTTTTATCTTTAAATTCATGTAAAAATCTTTTTTGTGCGGTAGTATTTTCGGCAGTTATAGCAGAAACACGTCAAAATTTCGCTTAATTTTTAAATAAATAAAATTCTAGTTAAAAATTCGAAAAAATAACCCCCAGGTGCACATTCCCGGCCTCCAAGGTATACACGTGCCAAATTTGGTAGCTGTAGGTTGAATGGTCTGGTCTGTAGAGCGCCAACACACACACACACACACACACACACACACACACACACACACACACACATTGAGCTTTATTATAACTATAGATGGTATGGTATTTTATGATTTCAAGTATAGCTTTGTGACAAATTTTTACTTCCGTCGCTTGGGAAAAACATGATTAAAATATAAATTTGATTTTTGGAAACTAGTAACCGTATACCAGTGATTAATCGCCAAATATCTCGCCAAGGATGACACGATAAATTCAGTAAAAATGTTAAATTTGCGCCAAAAATTAATAATCCGTAATTATTGTGCACCAATGCCATGTACAGCCCTGTTCCGACAACCTGTGCCCGTCTTGAGTCTGGCACATTTTTCCTTCTTTCCCCTTTCTTGTGGTTTTCCGGGGTTGTTTGATGTCTGTTCATTTTACCGACAATTTGAGAGAAGTTCCGGATCGACGTCCACAGGAGGGGGTGGTCATACAATGGGTCAGTTGGCAGATTTACGAACATATCCGCAAGGCCGAAGGTCGTCAGAACACGGCTTAAGACGTTCTCTGGCATGACACGTTTATTAGAGTATGCGAGAAAGTTTTTTAAACAAATTTTATATTGCAATATGCTTAAATTTTGGCACAAATCGTTAGAGGAGAAGACTATTTTATGTGGACATGTAAAATTCCGTCTCATTCCTACGAGTAATTTTCTCGTTATATTAAGTTTTCTATATTGCTCCTAAAACGATACATTTAGGAATGCATTCACAAATTTCAAAATATAACAGCTTTTTATATGGCACTGAAAGACTGCTGGTCATACATTCCTTGAAAGAAATATCATTTTCCACATTATTGTAATATAAGAATATATTTCAAAGGCAAAAAATATGAAATCGAAGTTAAAAAAAATCAATTGCCAGAATATCTTATAAACAGTCTCTATTTATAAATGTGAGGGATATTCTCTGTTCTTATAGCAAGCTAGAATTTTTACCCGTCAGCTCATATAATGTCACTTAAAAGATATAGCAAATTCCAGAAAAGTAGGAATTTTATTTCTTAATAAATAATTTGTAGGATTTAACCATTAAATTTTACAAACATTCTGATGGATTAGTTTTCTTAATAACTTATGGATAACGAAATCCATTTTTTCTAGCTAGTAAAGGGTTATTTGTGTTTGTTTAAATTTACTAATAAGTGCACAAAATTTCTTCACGGATCTCAAATTTCAAGATTAATCTGCTGTAAATAATATCATTATTGTAATATTGCATCAAAACATTATTTAATAAAGCATTTAATATAATTGTAATAATCTATTATTACAGTTTGTAATTCTTTTTTACTCCATTGATTACTTCTTTGATTTTATTACACCATTTAATACAATTGGTTGATAAATACTAAATTTTTGTATGCCAATTTAATTATATTACCTTTGTTCTGCTTAAACAATTAAGTTCTAATATAAATCTTCGATTATTAAAGCTGGTTACTTCTTAAAAACATGAAAATGAATAAATATTCTTATAATTATTTATACATAATAATAATTCATATAGTTATACATAATTATTATTATACTTGCTTCCAAATTTCTATTCATCAAGATATGTGATGAGATATATCTCATGCTGCAATAATGGAAATGCTGTTGTGTTGTTGCTTATAGCACTTGTCATAGACAAGCCCCTGACGAAGTCAGAGGTTTTTAAGCCGAGTTTTTAGCATGTTTTATTTCAGTAGAACCATCTAGGACCAAGAGTACGTCTTAGCCATTCATGCGTCATAGCCCTTTTAACGGGGCGGACTTCATTCATACATTTCATCCACAGTTCGCAATTTGGACCTGAACCAAAGAACGATCACCTCTGATCCAGCACCCCAGGAGTTTTGTCTCGATTTGGAGGACTTTATGGCTATGACATATTTAAGCGTGCATCAGCCACCATGTACACGGGGAGTCTTGGGCCGGCGGGGTTCGAACTCACAACCCAAGGGATGCGAATTGAACACCTACCAACCAGGCTATCTCAGCCATTATAATGGAAATAGAAGATATAAATGAACATCTAGTGATGTTCATGAATTTGCTTTTCAGTCTGTAATACACATATATCCTGTATACATAACTTCATACAATGAAATCGTTGGCAAACAAAAAGCATTTGCATAAAACACTAAGTTGCCGGCAAAGTCAAGTTTAAATTTATCGGTGAATGAAATGCACTACATTTTTGTATGCTCCCAGAATAAAGCGATATATCGTTTCATGTCTGTCTGTGAATAGTAAGCAGTAATCATAGGAATAATATATATTGATAAAGAAATGCAGGAATAAAGAGCAAGAAGAATAAAAATTCTCTCTCAATCAGTAAGATATTAATTTTGACACTAAAATTAATATTTCTTTTAAATAATAAAAATAATATTTAATTTTATTTATTTTCCTTGTTTGACAAAACTTTCCATTTTAGTGCTTTCAGCGTATTGGCGAATCAGGCTGAAGTGCAAATTTAAACAAAACTTTCAGTGCTTTTGAATATCTCGTCGCAGAAAATAATAAAAATTCTTCAAAAAAATTTGCATTAAAAATATTCTGTTATGAATTTTAAATATGTAGACAGCCCCCAACGAAAATTTTAGACACAGCATCTTTTAGCATTCATTCCTACATTTAAAATGGTACTTTTAGTTTTCACATAGGATGACTGATTGCAAAGTAAATCTGAATGGCTATTTTTTTCAGCGATTACATTTCATTTTTGATTATAATATTTTTTTTTAATTATCTGACATAAATGCCAAAGTTTCGCTTAGCTTTTAATAATAATTTTTTAAAAATTGTTTCGATGTATCCATTCCCACCCTTCAAAGTGTATATATATTCCGAATTTGACAATTCTAGGTTAAACAATTTAGCTTAGAGAGCCAACATACCAACAAATATACATTCAGCTTTAAAATAAGTAAAAATAAAGATGAGATGTTAATTATACCTTGTAATTATAAATATCACAAGATTGTTCGTCACATAGATACATTTATCTCAATAGTTATCCAGTGTTTCTTTTATATAATTTAAATTAACATCAAATTTTTCAGCAAATCCTAGTTCGCTTTCAACTTTTTTTTTTTTTTTTTTTACTTTTTTATATGAGTACAGTCAAACCTCACTTAGCAACCAAAACAAAATCTAAGAAAATGACACGCTTAACAAGCGATGTTTCGTAGACAGAGTAGCTAGGACACCGTGACGGCATATGCTGAAATGGTCTGCATCAGTGTTAAGCACTTGTTTAATGAAAGTTCAGTCTATATCCAAAAAGTTTTAGAAGGATAGTGTTGCTGAACGCGAATCCTAGGAGTGTGTGCAAGTGCCTGTAGTGCCTTAATCGAATTATCTAGTAATTTTGTCTCTGTTCAAGATTATGGAACTAAAGATAGACAGCAACATCACCGATGTGCTGGTGGAATAACGTAGCTAGAGCTACTAAAGAACTTATGGATCTGAGTTCTACATATGTCACAGTAAAAGGCTGCGAAGAAAAGTTAATCGAGAGAAGTAGAAATAATTTATTCAATACAACAACCTTCCAATAAAATAATTATTTTAGTTCAGTTATATTAGCGTCCCCTTTTAAAGCAACACTAGTGCCACTTTGGAATGGACCTGGTAATTTTGAACCTAGTCAGATGACGAGGTCGACACCCGAGTTGGCACCCTCCCTCCACATTAGCGAGGGGGTGTTTCGCCTGGACGGATTTAACGTGCAACAGACCCACTTACACGACGGTTCTTCCGTAAAATCAGGTCTCAAACCTGAAACCCACCGGTTCCGAAGCCGAGACCTAACCACAAGGCCACCGCGGCCCCTCCAATGAAATAAAGGAGATGCTGAAACCATGAGAAATTATTGCATCGTATATTGAGAAGTGTTACCCCCAAATGGCAGTAAATATGTGCCCTGCAAATTCATTTCAAACTGTGCATTTTGAAGCGTATCCAAAGACAGTCTTTGTATATGCTTCAAAAGCAATTTTCTTATTAAAAAAATCATACATTACAAATAATAAATTACATTATTATAAATTTACTTCAGTAGTGTTTTTTCGGAAATGTAACGTATTGTCAAATATTATATAAATTTTTATGGAAAAAATTGTTTCGTTAATAGGTATTTCATTAAATAATTACAAATAAAATTCGAAAACGAATTATACTTGTTATGCTAGGTTCCACTGAATATAGAGAAGAAGAAAAATCTGTAATCGTCAAAAAAAAAAGAAAAAGAAAAAAAATCTGAATCAGTATTTGACGAATCTCCATACCTCAAACAATCATAAGTCCGAAAAACACATTTTGGGGATTATGTTTCTCTGCCTCTGTAAACAACAACTCAAAAAGGCTTTAAGCTAGACAGATGAGCGTCTAATTTGCAATAAAACTGCAAATTATCTTTAAATTTCGAACAAAATCCATTCACAGGAAAACTGTCTATCAATCTATCCAAGTGCAAAGAAACACAATAATGATAAAACATAGAGAATGTATTGATAAACATCTAGTGTGTAGATTCCTATAAAATTCTGAGCAAGATTCGTCTACGCATCAACCATCTGTCATTCTATCCTACTGTGTGCATGTAAACACAATAACTCAAATATGTAATGATTAGAAAAATAATATTTGATATGTAATCTTGTTCCCTGTTCAAATTTTTAATCAAAATCAATCGATACATAGGCGCATAAAATGCATAATCGTTTTTCTCACTATACGAAGACGTTCAGGACCATGATCGTGATACGGGAACACGTAAATCTCCCTTCACGGTCCACGGTATGATATACGTGATGAGCCTTTCCGTCTCTATGGGTCCACGATCAAGCCGGTGCGATTTCTAGTTGGAACGTTTTATTTAAATGTTCGAACACTAGATGGTGGTTGAAGTGTGTTATAATTTTGACGTATATCTCACAGAGTGTTGACCTTCAATATACGCTTTCGGTTCTGAGCTTCTTTTTTTTTACTAGAGCAGGCGTATTAAAACATGTAAGCAGTTGCACGTGTTCGATTCTTTGAGGAGGATTGGGCATTTAAAGGGCCATGATTTATCTTGCTCTGATTTTTTTTTAATATTTTGACTGAGTGGAGAAAGGATGCAATGTTTATTGATTTTATGTACGGGGAATAGATTTGCTGTTTGCAATTTCGAGATCGCTACATAGTATTTTGTATGTTTTTGATCAGTTCTATTTTGCCTTCCCATTATGAAAAGAGTGAAACACTTAACAGTCTAAATGTATTTCATTGGATCTTCATACGCAGGTAGGCATTAGTTTCTGTTCTGCGTTTCTAAATTTGATAGATATATTAGTATAAACAAACCATACACTAAAAGTGCATATGTGATTTAAAGGGAATTCGGACTTTCCTATTGATTGCTTTGATTTTTTTTTCCCCCGTTAGGAGAATATGAGAAAGTGCATTCAAATGTCTATTGCTGGTGGTGAGAATGAAATATGATACAGTTTGTATACTTATAACTTTGTTTTCATGTGAATAGTATTTGTTATCGTGGGTACAGTTAAAACTTATGTGTTTTGCTTATTTCACTCATTTTTATTAATATTAGTCTTTATATTAATACATATTAAGTAGTAGTATATTACAAACGTTACTTGAGAAATTGAAATCATTACATTAAATGATGATTTTATATGAATTATTTTATAAAATTAGGCTTAACTGCGAAAACTGTGTGGGCCCGTAATGACGCTCCACTTCAGAGCGCTCGGTCCTGTGAAAGCAATTCGTTCTCCACCCACTGGTCCTGAAGGGACTAAGAAGCAAAAAAACATATATATGCGTGAGAATTTGAAAATAAAAATCAGAAATATTTAAATTGAAAATAAAAGTAAAAATAAACATAGTCAAGCTCAAGGTTCAACTGGTAGGAGTATATTTATTATGGAATATGGAAAAAAATTTTACCGAGATTCAACATAGTTTTGCATTAAACTAGCAGAAGTCAATGTCATTACTAAAAAGTAGTAAAAATCCTAATGATTAAAGAAAGAATCAATGTGAAAAGATACTTTATTATGGAATTTACATGCACGAATCACTGCCTACATGAAACTCTTCAGAAAACAGAAGAGTAGCGCTAGAGAACAGCAGTCAGTGGGAATACCATTTCATGACATCACAAAATAAATCTAAATGAGCTAAAACCACCTTCTTAATTCATTCATATTAATTAGGAAATAATCTTTTAATCATATTTACACTCAGAATAAGATACCGAATCAAAAATAGTTATTTTACAAACAAATCTGATTCATTAGCAGTACACGAAAATGCATTGCAACAAAGTACAATTTTTAAAAAATTATAATCTCCCGTTAAGGACAAATGGCTGCAAGGTAATTTGTTTTGATTGTGTGGTAATGAACAGGAATAACACTGCATATAATGTTTTAAACAAGAAAATACAAATAATAGAAATAAAACTTTAAATAAGCAAAATATTTACTAATTAATTTTATGCTGAACAGTTTTATAAGAATATGGAAATAAAAAAACATAGCTAGATTATTTAAGCATAAATAAACACAAAATTTTTTAATTAATGCAAAATTCTCAACATAAAATATTTACACATATTTAATACTTTAAAAAATATTATTCAATAATATTTGCCATATAAATATGAATTATTTTATACTGATAACTTATGATTTAAAGTTGGGAAATTTTTTAACTAAATTAAAAAATATACTAAAATACACAATTAAAGAAATGCAATTTATTTAGTTATACATCAAATGATCCTTTTTAATTTAAATTTAACGATTTCCAGAAACTATGTAGTATTAGACAATGCTAATACAATTTAAAAATAACACAGCCTAGTTTCAAATGCAGAGTTAACACACTTTCGGAAACTACTAATTTACAAACAGCCATGTCATCTCGCAAGGAATATAGATTTATTAATTGTTTTTTGTTTTATCTAATTTCACATCACAGTATTTTTCATAGACAGCACATAAAAAAATTTTCTAATGTATAAACATATAAATACTGATCACTATGTTATTTATTGACTCGTGAAATCGAGCCTATTGTCAGAAAAGATTTTAAGTTTACACAAAAGTTCATTAAATTCATTCATGTAAACATTAAAATATCAAGCACAGGGAAAAATAACATTTAACAAATTTATGCCACTCAAAAATTCTTTTATACAACAAATATTTTTCTTTCTTTTAACATGTAAATCATATGAAAAATATTAATTTTTAATAAAGAAATCAAAGCAAAAGAATCAAATCTTATATGAAATATTTATATTTGAAGTAAAAATTATCATGAAAATATACATAAGATAATAAGTACAGCAAAATGTCGATAATTCATATAAATAAAAGATTTTAGAAATCTATGATTACGTTTCAATTTGAAAAAATGTTTGCACTCATTTGTAATTCCATTTTTCATAATAGACCCTTCATATAAATTTATATGTTAAAAAATTGTATGCTTTTTAATTTTCAAAAAAGTTATAAAATCTGTACAATAGCTACATTTGCAATAAATTGCAACAAAAAAAGTGAACACACTTATATAACAGAAAAATAATCTCATCAAAATTTATTAATACATATATCTGTATTAATTTCATGTATGAAAACATATCAATATTCTGATCAATTTTATAGACAACCCTGATCTCTACAACAATCACAATGAAAAAGAGGTCAAGGAAGCCCAAAATTTATAATAATGAAAAAAAAATCAACACATTATTAAGAAGAGTTTATCACATTTTTTTCTAGTTTTGACACAAAGACTTTAAAATATATAATGTAAGTTCAGAAGTATAAGTTCAGAATCAGCTTTGGCAATAACTGATCATCATACTATCGACACTGTACTGTACATACATCTCAAAAAAAAAAAAAAAAAAAAAAAAAAAACAGAATCTCTATGAGTTTTAAAAATATGGTGGAAAAAATTTACAAGCAATAAAATAATAGACTGTTAAAAAAACAATAAGCACAAATACATAATAAATTCAAATTTCTCAAATGTAACTAACAGACAAATGATAAAAACAGAATATTAACTCTCAAATGCATGTTCATTCACCCATTCAGTCCACTTACGCACACATATGACTTGTCACACCTGTTTCATCAAGGTGCAAGTTCCCTCTTCCAGTTCGGAAAACGTTTATTTACAAATAAAAGACGAATAACTGGTGCTCAAGTTATGGAGAGTTTATCTCGGATTGATAGAGAATTGCAGAGTCAGGAGGTGCGTCAAAACATGCTCGGCCTTCCAAAGAGATCGTGCGTGTAAAATGTTTATGAGGGAAGATGTTATGTTCCTGTATGGTTGGGAAGGTTAACAAGCAAAGTGCCGTCTTCAATCACATTCATCGACTGACTACCAGGAACAGCTGGCATAGCCAGTATTGTTTCGGTCTCTTCTTCATCCTTTAGGAAATGAAAATATATTATTTCAATACAATAATATTACTAATGGAAAAAAAATCATCATTAAGAAGCATTCATTTTAACATTTGATTGAAATTTTTTATTCAATTATATGGAAGTTCAGTGTACATATAAAGATTTTTCTTCTAAATAATAGTAAAACCTCATAAGATGTAAATTGAGAGATATTCAGATTGATTCTATAAATTAGTTTAAGGCGATTTTTACTATTTAAGATATAAGAGCATTGTAACCTAAAACAATGATAATATTCATATGACAGTGTTTTCTCCTTGTCTTGTGTCAAAAGGTCTAAAAATACTCTTAGCACATAAAGATGAATCAGTGCCATGGAGGTAAAAATAAAATCATTCGAAATCAAATGGCATGATAAACAAAAAATTTTAACATTAGAATGTGAAACATTTTTCTGCAAACTTCCCTACAACAGCAAGGAAGGGAATCAGGGCTATTACCATGAATTTGGCCATTTAAATTTCTATATATTGTAATATATCCATCAAATAAAGCATATAAAACAATGTAGATTTTATTTCATTGTTATATATTCTGCCATAGAAATTTAGAAATAGAAATTATTATGTTTAAATTATTGGCAATTATCATAGACTGGCATTCAATTATTTAATACAGAATTATAAAATTTATCAATATTGAATTTAGTCATATATTGTTTACTGTTCTCATATTATAGGCAAAATAATATGATAATGTGATTATATTTTAATAAAACTATATTGTTGACTAAAGTAAGTAGTTCATTGTATTTTTAACTAAATTAAAATAACATATTGTTCTAGTTAATAAGTCTTTTCAGAGTAACAAATGATCCACTAAAAAGGCTTTGCTATATTTAATTTTCCTAAAACGTTTAGAAACCACAAATATTATTATCAGGAATACTCTCCATGATGTATGCAAGATAATAACTTTGCTTAAATATAAAGCAAATATTGAGTATAAAATAGTCCAACTCTTAACAATACTTTCTTTTGCATTGATGTCCAGGTAGGGCATATTTAATCAAAGCTTCTCCAACAATAAAATAAGCAATTTTTTTTTCACCAATAATATATTATCTGGTCTCCAAACCTTTATCTATTACATGTATGTTCTCATTGAGAGAGAAATTATCCTAACTGATGTCTGAAATCTTCTAAATAATCACCCTGATTAAATGCTTGATTGAGGACAGAAACTTCATGACACAAGTCTTATTCATATACTAAAAAGTTTTCTTTTGTGGGGGGGGGGAGATTTTAATCGAACTATATGAAAGATAAAAACTCTTTTTATAATTTAGCATTTATTGTTTGGAAAAAAAAAACATTAGTTACGTTTGTCATTGTCCTTTAAGTGGCACAGTTGGCTTTTGCGATTTCCATAATCATTCCAAAAATTGATTATTCATGCCTATACATAAGTATTCTTAAAATCCCAGGCATAAAAAAAAAATCCCAAGATTTCAGTAAATATTTTATTTAAAAAACAATCCTATTCATTTTAAAAGCTAATTTATCAGGCTTTAAAAGTATTAGATAAAAGTAATTCAAAAGATCAGAAGTGCTACTGTATATTGTTATATGCATTATATACTATAATGTACATTAATTATCATTAACATTGAAAAATTAAAGCAAATTTCTACCTCATTGAATCCAAAGCATTCTGCCATATCTTTCTGCTTTTGTTCTAGTCTTCTCCTTTCTTGTTCTGCTTCTCTTCGAGCAAGCTCCTCAGATTCAGGAAGGTCCTCCATTTCTTCAGGCACAGCAGAAGCAGATACAGGTTCAGAAACATTTTGGGAATCATCTGCAAAAATGCATGAATTTTAACTTTTTACTGTAGATTCTTATGAAATTTTATAAATACAATAAAGCACCATTGATAATTTTTAACTCATTAATATTTATGTGTCATTTTATCATAATCTCAATTTATGAGCTACCATTATAATGATAAAGAACTTCATTTATAAAGCATAATGTACTTTGGTTACATATTATTTTTGGTAATGAAGAAAACTATCAAGGAGTATATAAACTATGATAACAATATCATGAATTTGGAATCATTCACAATTATTATTGGAATTATTCACAATTCATTAGAAGACATATTATCTGGTGCTAATTTATACAAATATGAAGAAATGTGTCAAGAAGCTATTCTATTTCTTTTAAAGATGCTGTGAATTCTAATGAAAACTGAGCATATTTTAATTGGGGAAAAATTCACTAACATTATTCTTCACATAATGCCAGATTAAATATTTACAGACAATAAAGTACAACATATAATAATTAAATAGTTTTGATTAAACATTTAGCAACATGGACATAAATCATATAAAATAAATAATGTATAATTTTCATACAAAATATACAATAATATTTTTTCATTTTATGATTAATTTTGGAATTTAATTATCATTCTCAATATTATATAGTAATATACTAATACTATCTTTAATTTATAACTATAAAATGAGTTTTCATCAGTAATATTAAATTCATAAAAACAAAAATTGTTCACTAAAATTTTAATTATACATATTTTCATTTTAAATTCATTTAGATCAATTCTTTGAAACTATATAAATGATGCTTTATAGCAGAATTTTTTTTATTTTAAGCATAGTAAAGTAAGCAAAAATGATAAATTTAATTTTCTATCACGATTAATTTTATCTGGCTAAGTATCTATCGCTTCATCATCACATATAAAAAAGTGTCTTCCACTTATAAAAAAATTTAAATGCTTTCTAATTTTTAAAACCCTATGTCACTTTTATTATTAATATAATAACTAACCTTTCCTCATCCGACAAGAACGCAAAGGCCTTCCTCCTCTTTTAGGAGTTTCAACTGGTATCTCTACAGGTGGTGGTTCAGCCACTTCCATTGTCTTGCGCTTACGACCTCGAGCAGATGGGGTTTCTTTAACAGAATCTTCTTTAATTTCTTCAACTGAAAGAAACATCATTAAATTGAACAGCATTACAATAAATATCTAAAATTAAATAAAGAAAGAAAATTCCAGAATTTTTAATAATTTAATACGTAAATTTGTAACTAAAATCACTATAATTAAAATACATAAAACGGTATATAATCAGACATATAATTAGAGTAACTACATTAATTTAACAAAGAAATAAAAGTCTCAGTCTAATTTATTGATATTATTTAGAAAAATTTATAATAATAATAATCTTGATTTAAGGAAATTTTTCTTAATCTTTTATAAAACAATATACGAAACTACATTCCTTTTCCTTTTGTTATTATTTAATACTTTGTTTTCCTATTTATAAAATATATCCTTAATTATGCATCATTTTTAAATGTTCTAGTAAGTTCAGTGCTTATCACAATAACTGGATATCATATGCAGATAAATTATGACTAAAACATTTTTTCCATTCTTTTATTGAAATTAAATGAATTAGCAAGCTTCTTTGAAGATAAAAAAGTTAAAACCCTTAGGAAATAACCCTTTTAACAAAGACATGTTCTTAAGAGCTCTCTCCTCTCCATACTTTCAAAAAAAAAACAATTTGATATTTTATATCAACGATGTAGCATGCACCAAGGTTTTATACATGGAAAATTTTCAGTACAACTGGTTTCTAAACACATGATCCATTGATCGTGAAGATTTAAGTTACAGTCAAGGCACTACTAATTCTCTATATTTTTCCAGAACATTCATAAGATTTTATACAAAACCATTTATATCAAAATGTATAAAAAAATTATTAAAACTTCAAAGGCCCATTTCAATAGCAGATTTGAGAAAATTTTTGATGAAATTGGAAGAGAAATAATAATTTACCTTTCACTTGTTTAAGTAATTCAGTCACAGATGTAGCAGGTGCAGGAGTTTTTCTGGGTCTACCTCTACGTCGAGCTGGTGTTGCAGGAGCTATAATTTTAAAGAGTACATAAAAGCAACATTTTATAAGTAAGACTGTCTAATTGATTGATCTATTAATTTAGATATAAATGTGATCACAATTAAAGATATTAATGAATGAAGAAGAAAATCTAATACCTAAACAACCCTTCAAAATTTTGTTAAAAGATGATTCAAAATACTGACCTATTAAAATGTTCAACTTAAGTTTGCTACAACCCGACATATGTGTATGTGATATTATTGGCTTACAGCTACAGCATCAAAAAAATTTATATAAATCTTATAAAATTCAAAAAATTATTTAAAGTTCCATTTTTAAGAAATTAACTTTCTTGAAAACTTCCACCAAGTTAATTTTTATTTTTAGTTGTAATTTAAACAAACATATTAAGAGAAATGTAACAGTAATAGAAAGATTTAAAAAAAACTGGAAACCCAAAATATCCAGATTACAATTTTTTTAAAATCAATGTAAAAATCTCCGATATAAAATATGAAGAAATTGCATACTTGCTGGAGATGCAGGGGTTTGTTGTGCAGCCACCTGTCCAAGAACTTCTGCAACAGCACTTACATAACAGTCTTCTTCTTCTTCAGGAGTTTCCTGTAAAGTTGGCAATATAGTAGTTTCACCATTGCTAGTCGTGGCTGCTGGCTGAAGTTCAGTGACTGGCTGATCAGATGCAGGAGGATGAAGTTGAATTACTTCAAATACAACCACCTAGAAATATAAATTTTGAATATAAGTAACAATAAAAGGATGTTTATTGAGCAGATAAGAAGCACTTCTTAAACCTAAATCATATAAATCAAAAATTATGTCTTTCTTAAATGGTTCTGAAAATTTAAAGTGTTGCTAAACAATCTTAGTTCATTTACATATTTAGTTTATGGAAATCTAAATAGACTTAGCCACTGTTAGCAGCAACATACTAAATGAATATAAATAATTCCCCCAAGGGGATGGATCAATCACCAAAAGAATTAGCATGGCTTAAGAAAGAAACACCTACACATTCTTTACAATTCAGGAATGTTAAGGAAAGGGCAGAAAAAAAAAAGATTTATAAAGGTAATCAGATCCAATAAAAATACAATTTTAAACTTTTTTTTATTTTTCAAAAATGATGAAAAGGAGTAAATCTTACTTAACAAAATCATCAGCAATGCACATTAATCAATAAACTTATAATATACAAAATGAATAGCATATGTATTCATAAACTGTATTTGTCTATTTCCTTTTCTCTTATCAAAAGTATAGCCTACTTTTCATGAAGCTTATATTCTATTTTCGTATTACCAAAAAGATATTTTTTATCAAAATAATATTATTATTAAAAAGGTCTTACTAAATTATATTATATATAATTGAGGCTAACAAATACTATGTTTTAGAAATAATAACTTTGCAATATATACATTTACTGATCCAGATGCAAATCATTAGCATAAATAGTTTTATTTCATAAAAGTATTTTATCTACCAATTCCAGAAGAATTTTTTCCCTGAAAGAAAGTAATTATTTTCATGTATTTTATATTGTTCGTTGTTTTAAAGAAGTTCCAGTAAAACTTATTTTTGAAAATAACTTAAAAGTGAGATGTGTTATTGTTATATTCATATATCATAAATATCAAAATTGCATATAAAAGATTTAATATTGCAATAATTGACTTATAGAGTTAGCCATCATATGAATAAATATTGAGAAAACATCCAATGAAAAATATACAACATTTATACTATAAAAAATATAATTTAGTCCTAATGAATATCTTCTAATACATAAAACCCTGGATCATACCTTTACTCGGAATAATTAAAGCAAAGTTATGCATATATAAGTGTAAAAGCTCATTTTAGGATTTGGAAATATAATTCTTAGTTAATTTCATTCTCAAAAATTAATCTGCCTTTATTTTTATTTTATTTTTTCCTTTTTTAATTATTTTCATATGAAATCGATGAAGAATGTTAAAATTATGCACCTTTAAAATATTGAATCAAAATCAATATATAAGAGCAAATGATTAAAAGAATATCTCATAATATTTTAAAACCTAAAATTAGTAAAGGTAAAAAGAATATACTTGACTGTTTATAAAATTCTATTTAATCACAATAAAAGGATAAGTATGAATTATTGTTACCTGTTGTCCATCTTCAGTTTGTTGAACTGTACCCTGGTCTGAAATGGTAACTGCTCCAGAGAATGGTGGAGCATCCACATCTTCTTCATCCTCTTCTTCCATGTAATAAACTTCTTCCTCTTCACCATCAGGTTGTTCACCAGGACCTTTGGGCTCACCAATTCTTAAAGCTTCCTCTTTTTCAGCCATGGATGCTTCTGGATCGTGAATAGCCAAATGTCGAATAAGATTTCCCTGCACAAAGATAAGGAATTATTTGTATCTTCCATATTTAATATCTAAAAAGCAAGATTACTAGTTTTTCTAAATCTGTTATTTATATATAACTTTAACAAGCTTTGAATGTTATCTTTTCTAACTACATTGTAAATAGAGCATCATTCAAATGTTTAAGAGATATTACAATAATTTAATTGTTTTATTTTGAAATCATGTTCAAATATTCTCTTATCTTAGAATTATCATTTATAGCTGATAAGATTAAAGGACTTAGCTCTGTATTTGGATTTTAAAAGTGAACTAAATGCACTAGTAAGTTACTGGAACAGTTTCTTCCCGTCCCAAAAATTTTCACTTGGGACCCATATCCTTCCTGTTGCTATGACACTTTGAAGAACAGAGACAAATAATAAAATTACATTCGAGCCCGTATCTAGTTTTTATATATTATACGAGTTATATTATTGAATAGAAAGGGTTATTCCAAGTACAATGAAACTTACATTCAGTAACAGGTGAAAAAAATTACAATCTTTGGGATATAAAAAAGTAATGACACATTTAATAATTTCCACAATCAAACTGATGTAAAAATACTAATTCATCAATATAGTTTTGAAAGTTATAATATTTAAGGAATATTAGATTGACTCAAGTTTAAAATATAGGAAAAAAGTTATAAATATTTTAATAAAAATTATTTTAATTGGAAATGACATCAAGCTACATAATATTTTCAGTACATCGTTTGAGTACAAAACTGGGTGGATTTTAATTTTTTACTTTCTTGGTGATACTTGAAAATTTTGCAGATAAGAATATGTGAACAAATACAGAACACTTTAATTGAATTCCATTGATAGTTAATCTAAGATATTTGATGATAATTATCATGAAGATCAGCCAATAGAGCAGATTGTTCTTAATGCAATTATTCCAATAGTGTGACTTGAAATGGTCACATCTCCATTTAACATAGAAGTCTGAAGCCTTATAAGACTTGAAAATGCTGTCTGTATACTCCAAAGTTTGAATTTCAATATGATCTGATTTTGAAAATTGCAGCTTTTTATTTTATTTAATGAAGATGAAATGTTCATCCACAAATTTAACAAAGAAAATTAGCCTGACTGGACAGTTGATTGAATTTAAGGTAAGTATTTTTTTTATTTTATTTTATTTTATGATGGTGTTGAGAGTTTAATGAATTCAATGATACCAAAATTACTCACCAAAAATTATGCAAATAATAGAAACAAGCTTATAGATTTTGTGAGATAAGATTTTAAAAAGAATGCATTTAATGCAAGGATAATATGCACACAAAAAAAGTACAATATATGTAAACAAATGCAATATAATGCAAATATTTAAATGTAAACATGGTAGATAATCAAATATATAAAAAGAATTAATATAAATATAAAACAGAATTAATTTAATTTTGGAAAAATAGAATTAAAAAAATCATTTAAAATCTTTTGTTCCTTGACAAGCAAACATGAAACTATGAAAAGGGTCATTTGATAATAGGAGGGTTTCATGGAAAATAGAATTAATCTTCTACTTACTTTATGTCTAAATGCTTTTCCACATTCTGAACATTCATTGGTCTTCTCTTTGGGAGCAGGGGCAACATAATTTGGATCATGATACAAGTTTTTGTGCCGTCTTAACAGTTGTTTTTGTCTGAAAGCTTGATCACATTCATCACATCGGAAAGGCTTTTGGTCAGTATGGATTAACATATGAGACTCTAGATGACGCTGAGAAATAGAAGCATATGGGCAGAGATCACACTTGAAGCACTTTTCACCTTCATGAGTTTTAGAGTGAAGCTATGGGAATAGGAAAACTAATAAATACTTTTGTTTCTAATGTTTATAAATAATTTTTTAACAATAAAATATAATCAAAATGAGTCGCACACTAATAGACTGAATCTTGTTAAATATTATAAAACTTGGAAATTATTCAATAACAGAGTTCAAAATATCGAAAATATTATATGCAAACACTAGAATCTTCAACTACCAACAGTTTACCAATCATATTAATATCATTAATCTAGTAAGAACAATTAATTTTGATGAACTACATCTTATCACTTATGATAAAACATTCTGACTAATAAGCTATGTATACAAAATGGCAAAATAAATTGGCACTAATGCTCTAATAGTTCAAGCTAGGATCTGTGTAAAGATTCCATTCTGAGATTTCTTTAAATAATGGGGAAGGGACACTGGTGAGATTTATGATATAATTAGGGCTCAAGAATTTTCATATGAAATAAAAATAAGCAAAATCAATACAGTGGTTCAGTCTAGTTTGATTGTTGTTGTTTCTCATATAGAATGTACAGTGAAAGTATTTTGCGATTTCTCCCAAAAACAGTCGGGGGAGGGGGGACAACTACTGATGATTTCCTTAGGGTCGTGAACCATTTCAAGAAATAAAAATCAGTGAAATTTAAGTTATGACTGTGATTTGTCGATTCTTTGATTTTGTCGATTAAATAAATAGAAATGAGACTTTTTCCAATTTTAAAATCTTCTCAAAATGAGTCAGCACATTACCACAATAATTTACCACAGCATGCCTTTTATTGCAACAATTCAGAAAGCATAAAAGTGCAAGAGCACAGGAAGAATAAATCCTGAATTTTAAATTTACACTTAAATTTTGCTATATTTTATTTAATTTTATAATAAAGCTGTAAATATAAAGTAAATAACATGAATATCATATGCATTTTCTTCCTTTTTTTATCCTCCCATTTAATGCATGATTCATACATAGTATTTCTGCTTATTTATATTAATATTTATCTTATATACCAGTAAATACAAACATAATATGAAAAATTTTACAAGTTTTGTTAGATTCTAAGTATAGTAAGATACTTCAGATTCTAATTAAAGCCATACCTAAAACATCCAGAGGGGGGATGTAATTTGGCAAATTTTTTTATCATCTCTAATTATTTTTTCAGACCATTATTTAGCAAAACATAAAAATATATTTTTTTACTGAATATTAAATTGAGAAGGAATCTATAGCATTGTTACACCAAATCTTAAAAAAAAAAGCAGCCTCTTGTTCTATCTTCCAGTGTTTATTCTTTCTACTTCAGTTTTTGTATCTGAATTTTTCATCACAGTAATAATACAGAATGCACAGAATTAATTAATATATGAATATCCAATATTTCAAATATACAGATAAATTATAACTTACTGTTATAGAAATAAAAGGAAAAACACCTTCCTTACCTTATAAGAGTACCTATCAGGAAAAGTCTTTCCACATCTCTTGCATTTCAAGGGTTTATCACTGGTGTGAAGCTTCTGCATGTGTATTCTTAAGTCCGTTTTGCGCCCACAAGTCGTGGGACAAAAATCGCAATGGAAGGACGGCTTATTACCAGAATGGATCAATTTATGTGCTTTTAAACTGTTTGACTGTGTGAACCGTGCTTGGCAAACATCACATTCATATGGTTTTTCACCAGTGTGGATTCGTAAATGGCGTTTCAATTTATACATATCAGGACTGGCATATGTACAGTGTGGACATTGATATGGTCGCTCTCCAGTATGGCAACGCATATGCCTCTTGAGTTTGCTGAGCTCGACACTAGCATAATCACATTCTGTGCAACGGTGGGGCTTTTCATGGGTATGACGATAACGAACATGCCGCACTAGTTCACCAGATGTGGTGAAAGAAGCATCACAATCACGACAGCAATGTGGGCGAGTACCTGTATGAGTATTGACATGGTTCTGAAGAGAAGCTAATGTTTTAAAGCCACGTTCACACACACCACACTTATGGGGCCGTTCCTCTGAATGGGACTTCATATGACGAGACAGTAGATACCGCTAAAATACAAATGGTAATCATTAAGTTATTACTCCAAGAAAAATAAACTAGAAAATTAAATAAAGTAATGCAAGAATGTTTATAAAAATCAATTTTATTTAAGAAATATGATGTCGTGCATTTAATATAATATTGCAAATGTCAGAAATTTGCATTACAAAAATTACTGTATTTAAGTGATATGTCTCTTTAGAATAAAGACAATCAAAAGAAATAAAGAATTTAGAAAATTGTAAAAGTAGAGTAAAATTTATTATTAAAAATGGTCTTAAAAATTCAATTTGAAGGTAAACAAATATTTTCTTGTTGCTCTTATAAATAAAAGATCTGAGATTAATTTAGCTGGTAAACTTAAAATAAACTTGCTGAGCTTGACATTAGCATAATCGCACACTGTGCAACGGTGGGGCTTTTCATGGGTATGACAATAACGAACATGCCGCACTAGTTCACCAGATATGGTGAGAGAACCCAGAAAATATGTCAAAAAATATAAAGTTTATACAATGAAACAATAACATGGCATAATATAAAAATGAAATACACCCTCTAAAGTTTTATAGAATTAAATAATTCCAATAAGGATCAATCCTTTTAATAATTTAAATATTCAAACAATTTTAATGAATTACTTAAAAATGATGGAGAAAATTAATGATCAAGAAAAAAAGGATATTTTTTTTTAACTGAAGGTTTTAATAAATAATTTGTTCACAAATATTCTTAAACTATGATATGATAAAAGAACTCAAAAATCCCTTAGAAATTCAGATGAATGAAGCTAAAAATATGTAAGCAGATTAAAGTACGATTAATTTTTCACAGAATGTCCTAATCCTCAAAATCAAATAATCAGTATATATATATATATATATATATAAACAAACAAACAGCTACATATGGTATTCTGTTAATTAAATGCAAATAAAAATTTCTGCTTTTATTTTCTTTTTTAGAAATAGAGGTAAAAAACTCGTGTATGATCAGAAATAACTGACATTAAACTAAAACAAATATATTCACTTCTACATTATTTCAAAGTCATTAAATTGTTATAATTTGAATAAATAGAAAGGAAAAAATGAAAAATGTTAATAAAATCAGAATTGAAAGAAACTTTACTGTGACAAACAGATATTACATTACAAAGATACAGAAATATCCATTAAGAAAGCATTTGCTTCCTGTAAGAAGAAAATTAATACATAAACTCTTCATTGTAAATTATTTAAATGTATCCATAAAATGCCAGTCAAAATAAAAGTTACAACAGCACAAACCTTGGGACTAGTGTAATTACAATAATTACACATGTGAGCTTGTGTAACTATCTGGCTTTTCTTCTGAGTAATTCGAATAGTCCTTGTCTTTGTGCCATCCGGTGCAACTTCTTCAGCAACTATTTCTCCATGTTTTTCTCCTTCATTAAAATCGTACACAGACATGTCAAGATCCATCTCTTTAGTAGGGTCTTTATCATCATCAGACTGAGCCACAATGAACATATAACTAACTTCTCCTGATGCACCATTAGTGGGCACTACTGTTACAGCTTGGTAAGCATTACCGACATTGAGAATAACCTAGAATGAACAAAAGATTTAAAAGCAATAATCAGTTTAAGTCTTTTAAGAAATTCAATTCATATGAAATATTCAATAACTATATTTTTTTAACACAAGATAATAAAAAAAATGTTTTTTCCAGGATAAATGAATTTCTTAGTTATACATGCTATAATAATTGCTATTCAGTTACATAAAACTAAAAAAAAAAATCTATTTTTTTTGCACATAGAACAAGCAGTTAATACACAAGTACTATATATATCATATATACTAACAATGGTAGATAAAGATTCAATTTTGTCAAATTGGATTTTTATTCGGCACAATTTATAAAAGTAGTCGAAATCTTTTATTCAATTCCTAAATGAACAACTGTTTTCCTCTTTATAGCTTTCAGGCTAGAAAAACAAACTTATAAAGCCACTGAACTGTACTTTCTTCAATTTAATAATATATTTAAATATTGAAAATACTTTATTCATGGATGTTTCAAAAAATACATTTACATTCTTTTGAACATATGAAAAATAGAAAAAGCTAATTTTGTTACTCAGGGGGTTAATGATTTTGGTATAGTATAGATAAAACAATAACATACTGACTTTCCAACTAATGAATAAATGCCAGGAACCTTGCAGTTTCCTTTACTCATTAATAATCAATAGTAATCATCAATCAAAACAATTGTTTTTAAATATATTATATATTAAATATATTATTTATAATGGCCCCAATGGCATTCATCACAATAAAAAGGTTTTGGGTTTCTGTGAATAATCAAAATATTGTAAATACAAAAATGAATATCTATTACTGTAACTAATGTTTTATGAATAATTATCATTCTAATTATTACTTTATGAATAAATATCCCTATATTTTAGCCATTTACTGATTAAATATTAGTGTACTCATCATCTGTTACTTTAACAGGAATGTAAGATTACCTGATTATTTCCATCAGCCAGTCCACTAGATGCAGCTTGTTCTACAATTGTTGATATCATCTGCAATTGATTCTCATCACTCAGTTGCACTTCTTGTCCATCATTTGTGAGCAAGGTTGGCACACGAGAGGAAGAGACTGGAACATTCTGTTCAGTCTCTGTCCCATCTGCATTTCTTAAAATCATGCGAATAGTCTGTACTTGAGATAAACCTGATTTAGAATCTACCTGCCCTCCATCATCAGATGTCACTAAGGTAGCCAACTGCCCCTAAGTAGTAAATTAAAAAGACATTACAAATTTTTATTTTAAAATAATTTAATTCAAAGAAATTTAATTTATATAATCATAATTTTTTTTAAAAAAAAATACCTATTAAGCATAAATAATTTTTTTATCTGGTGCTCTTATCAATGGCAGGCATTTCTTTTTCATTTTATACAATTATATTAATACATGAAAAAACTTTTAAATGGAAAAAGCCAGGACTAAAAAATAATGTTTCAAATAAAAGGAATTATAAAAAGACAATAAAAATTTTAAGCACTTAGGCATAGAAAAGAATATTAATTTATTAGTTTTTACTAATTGAAATAAAAAAGAAAAAGAAAAGAGAGAGAGAGAGAAAGGTATTGGGAAAAAAAATTGAAAAAATATTTTTTTTAAATAATGGCAGATATTATATAAAAAAGATGTACCACATTCTCTTCCAGTTACATTCATAATGGAGCTTATCATTTAGGAAAAACATAATGATCTTGTATTTTCATACATTATAGAGGGTGTCTCTGAATTTATGGGTCCAGACTTTAAGAGTAGATAAAATATATATAAAAAAAAGCATTTTTCATGTAACAATATGGAATTGGAAATGAAAAGTATAGGCAGAACAAGAAAATGTAAATAAATACAAGCAAAGCAGGAAAATATAGTGTCTATGAGATTCCAATTGAGTCCAGAGACCTAATAACTGTTCATGAAACACCAGTCTCTAGACCAGTTAGACATTTTTGCACATGCTGCAATATTATGGATGTAAAGTGCTTTCTCTTAATTTTCTCAGCATTTTTGTTGTTTTTTTAGTAGCACTTTTCTTATCAAACCCTATACTACTAAACAAACGATGCTTCTTTACATGTATTTTACCTAATCAAAGTTTGGGACATTTGTTCAGTTAAAATTCACTGTATATTTTCATTTAAAGAGTATTATTCAATAAAATATTAGCAAATTATTATTGCAAAATGGTATGCATAATTTATTTTAAATTTTCTTTACTTGATTTTGAACGGATTGAGTCTCTTCTATCTGTCCATCATGAGACGATGTAGCTTGCATTGCTACAAAAGCCTGTTGGTCCCCAACTTGTGCAGTATTACTGATAGCCTAGTAATATATCAATAAAAAAAAGAATCTTATCATTTAGTGCATAACTAAATATGCAAAAATATAACAAGACTCAAAATTTTATAACTGCAAAATCAATATATAAAAAAGAAGACCATGAAGCATTTAGTATACCTGTGGAGCTAGAGATGCAGGAATGGCTACTATCTCTTGCCGAGTGCCACTGGTACCAGCAGCTGAATTAGCTTCGCTTACAGCTAATACAATCTGCTGTAAGCCAGCATGATCGCCTGTGCTTACAGTACGGTATGCAGTTCTTTGTCCAGCTACTGGCAAAACAGTGGTACCATCTGCCTGAGTAGCAAATGCCAGAGTGCTTGCTTGATTAGGATCTCCTGTAGTGGTAGCATAATATGTTCCATCAGACGATGTATAATAGGTAGTTCCAAAAGGAGCCTGCAAACACGTTTTCCATTAAAAATACTTACAATTCTTTACTTAACACTTAATTTTTTAAATGGCTGGCATATCAAATAATTTTATTAAATATTAGATAATATTTCTCACCATCTTATCATTTCCAACATTTGATTTATCAATTTTTCAATTAATAATTTTTATAATTCTTTTATTATTTGCAACTTTGGAATTATTAATATCATTTAATAATTTATAAAAGTTTGTGATTCTGCATCAAGAATCTCATAAATAAAAGGAAACAAATCACCCTGAAAAAAAATTAAGATTTACAGAAGTTCAGCATATTATGTCTCTACTGTTAACTGTTTTTGGTGGCCAGTTGATTCATTAAGATTGCCGGTTGTAATTTCAATTAAATCTCTTATGCACAACTTAATATTTATGATCATCTCAACTCAATAATGCATTTTTAAACATTAAATTGTGTTACACAACAAAATAACCTTTAGTTATTCTGTTTATTGTATGCACCTACTTAATAAAGTCATATGACATCATAGCACCATTAAAAATTTAAGTATCTGGCTAAATTACACATTGTCTTTTGTAGTACTGTGATACCACTACCTTATAAACACACATTATATCATATTATATATATACTGATTATGTGGATGTAAAATCAGGCTAAATTTGTTGATTATCTCAAGGCAAGAAGTACATTCAGACTTTTTATATACTTACCTCAGAGGGAAATCACTATTTTTTTTTTTTTTTTAGTTGATAATATGAAAAAAAAAATGTGTTTTAAGTCGAGCAGTTTCAGTTATAACTCAAAATCAGAGAAAATGAAATGTTAGGACAAATGAAAATGCTGAAGAATCATTCATAACAAGATCCATTTAGAATTCTGAATACATATTTTATTCATATACAAGAGTCCAGTGAATTAAACTTTATAGGAACCACTATATTAAAATATCCATTACTTATCAATATTTCAGCAATTTAACAAACAAATATTAATGTGAATTTATCTTGGGATTATTTCATACAGCAAAATAAATAAATAGCCAATACAAAATTCATAAGAAAAATAAAATCTGAAAACAAATCTAAATTTATCCAGACCTCCGCTTGCTCAAACTGGAATCCTTCTCCAGCTGCTGTACCAGGAGCAGCAACGAAGAAAGCTGTTTCTGTACTGCCTTCTGCAGCAGTTCCTTCTGTTGTAGATTCCAAAGCAGCTCCAGCAGTGGATGATCCTGCAGTTCCTCCATCTTGAATTTCTTTATTAAAAGATGCCAAATAATTTTGAATGTCTGTAATGGTTTCACCACCTTCTGGTTCACTAGCGTTTTCATCCATTCCTAGAAAGAAAGAAAAAAAAAAGATTTTAAAAATCCAAAACTACTTTAAAAATTATTAAAAATCTATTAATTTTATTACAAAGGAAGAATTTTCATAATTTATATGCAATTTAAAAAATCAGAACCCACAAAAAAAAAGAGAGACAGCGATTGAAAAATGGAGCTAAATTGTTCCCTAAATACAGATAATTCACATTTAAATAAGATTTCAATCTATTTGGATAAATAGATAATAATGTTCCTATTTAGATTCTCATTCCAAACAATAATCAAAAGTCAGTCATAACAATCTGCATAAAATTATATAAATTCTTAGTAAGATTCCATCAGAAAGTCTCTATTAAGAAAGTGTTTATTAAATAAATTGGATTCAATAACATATTTCATTGTTGAATCTAATTTATTGAATTAAAAATTGTAGTTTAAGCTTTGGGTTTGGTATGGCAAGGTTATATATCCCCAACTTCCCATTACTTCTAGTATTCATAGCCAAGGCATGAATGGTGCAAGTGTGCAAGACCTAATATGCAAACCAATTTTACAAGGAAAATGTGTGTGTTTGCATGTTTTAATACCGAATGCATATAGTTTTGAATATTATCATGCAATTTGTAAGCCCTTCATATACATCAAGGCAGGGTTAGATATTTTAAGTTTCTCATTTAATTGAATAATGAATTTACAACAATGGACTATTAATATGCCATTGAATTTTGCCTTGCAGAGTCACATTTATTTCAAAATAATTTATTTGAATTATATCTAAACTTTGCCATAAGTCTTACCAATCCTCATAGTATTTGCAGAAAGATCTTTTTCAAAAATTAAGAATTATTTCAGGTCTAATATTAATGTCCTTAGATATTTAATCAATTTGATCTCAATAAGCCATAAAATAAATTATGATGATAATGTATGAATCTGCTATATGACAATGTAAAACATGAAGTAAAAAATTGTATGTTGCATTAAATCATAAATCAAGATGTATTTAACAAATTCGTGAAATTTTTTTTATTTATTAATGATTTTTTTATTGCTTGAAATGTTAACTTTATAAAAATAATTTAATTATTTAATATTTTTGTATATTCCTTATGTCTATACTTCATTATACAGTTTTGTACATTCCTATTTAATACATAGAAAAATGTAACAAATTATTTATTTGTTATATTTGACAGCCAAGAAAAATATTTGCATCAAGTTTAGCTTTTTCTTGGGCCATTCCTGTTCAATTTAATTCCAGATTTAGAGGTAAAAAAATGGAAATAAATTTTATAACATAATTTAGGATATAGGTCTCTATAACTGTACTTAGAAACTATTATTTTAAGTATGAATATAAAAAAAATGAATATTTACTTACAACACATAAAAATTTCCTTTTAAAAACCACCTAAATAAAATGCACATTAAAAAAGAAATGAAAAAGTCTAAGGATAAGATATTTTATTTAAATAAGTTCATATCATTCGATGGACAAAACTACAACATATTAAGTTCCAAATCAGATTTATCATTAAGAATAATTTTTAAAAATACAAACTATTTCAAAACTTATTTCTTAATAAAACATTATGCAGGAAAAATAATGTCTGATTATAGGATTATTAAAATGAATGGAACAAATTGATTAATTGAACAATGAAATGAATACATTTATATAATGTATACTTCCGATATTAAAAGCACTATACAATTATTATATACAAAGAAAATAACCAACCTTAAGAATGATAAAATCCAATTATAGGAACATTAAAACCCAAATTTCCAAGAAATTGCATCATGTTTGACTAACGAGTTAAACATAGGAACCGACTAGTTTTTTTTAGTAAGAACGGAATAAAAACAATCTGAATAAACTGCTGCCTTGCACCAGAGGATAAAAGCTTTTAATACAATCTTCAATATACATTAAAACAGAAAAAAAATAGAAAAATACATGAAATATTTCATTTATCCCTTTTTTTACCTTTAAACATTCTGTGTCTGAAATTATGGATTAGCTAAATGTTTACTGCAAGCTGATATAATGGTTTTAGGCATGATTTATATGATAAATTAGATTTTAAAACCATTTCAAGGAATATTAATACAAATATCCTTTTAATATCTAATAAGCAAAAATATACAGATAAATAATTATCAGCTCATATATGATATAACCACTTAATGTACTAAAAAATAAATTGTCTTACAATTACATAGCAAATAACTAATGATAAGGTTTCAATGCTGGTTAACAATTAACAGCTAACATTAATGTTAATAAAAGAAACAGAATGAAAATGACGAAGTTAGATAATTAAATTTTAAGAATTCATGGCAGTTTTATAATGCAGTTGCAATAAAATAATTTAAAAAATTGAAATATTCAAATACTACTGCAATTATTTACAATAACAAGTAAACAAACAAATTATATTAAATAATCATATTTTATTTCATACTGAAATATCATTTATAATTATAGAAGTAGAATATTCAAAATTTTCCTTCAAAACTGTAAAGAGTATAGTATATCATTTAGATTAATCAATCTTGCTAATATTACTGATACACAATCTCTATAATATATTTCCTGTGTTATAAATCAAATTTAATAAAGTTTATTCATAAATATTTTTCCTGATAGAATTAAACTGTTAAGTGTCTTGTTCACCAAACTAAATGAAATTCTAAAATGCATGATCAATGATCTTGAATTTTAAATTGGCTGATATTTTGAAAATTTTCAATATTTATAAAAAACAAAACATTTATAAAAAAATATCCTTCTCCACTGTTAAAAAAAAACAATTTGAAAATAAAAATCTAACATACCTATTTTAGTAAATGCCTTTTAAAATTCATCAATTTAAAATTAGTATATTGAGCAGTTAGTCCTCTTAAAAGATTGATGATTTAAATATGCAGTATAGTGAATATTCTATCGGATGTTAGCTTCAACTTATGTAATTTAAATTATGCCTTTCTGATATAATAATATTCTTAAGTATTGCATATTTTTAATGTGACGGATACCTCTGTGTATTTAAATTAAAAATTTAAACAGGAATTTCCTGTTGTGTTCCAGATGCATCTATTATAATTGCAAAATTCAACTTATTATCTTGTAATATTTCATTAAAAAGTTTGAATAAATATATTACATTAATACTGCTTAATGATTCAATTTTGAAAAAGTAAAATAAAGTTCAAGTATAACGTAAACAGTATTTTAAGTTGAATGCTGTTATATTCATTCTAATGGTTATAAATGTCCTATAATTTTGATATTTCAATTATTTTGTGGTCGATTTATTTCTGAATTGTTGAATAGTAATAATTTATAACTTGATAATAATTTTGAAATCTAAAAAAAATAATCGATAATGATTTAGCAACATATACAGATAGGTCGCCATGTTTTCTGTACTTAGAGTAAATCCGCGTTTGTTTTAGAAATGGTGTCATTCGCTTACAATTAATGGCAAAATAAATTTCATTCAATTTTACTCTTATTTATGTATGATTTAGGATGATATTACATCCACACAGCGCCATGCGTTTTTTCTCGCAATTAGCGCCATCTATTTTTCAGCCCAAAGGCTGGGTATTTTAGATAAACGATCATTTCGCTACTATCAAGAGTGTGCGCCATATTGACAATTTTTGTGGTTCTCGAACCGTTAAATGCATGTTTAAAATTAAAGTAAAAACAAAGTATGTGCTAAAGATAAATATTCATAAACATTAAACAGAAAGAAACTTATATTTCAGGCACAAAACCGGCCAAAATGAAACTTTTTATGAAAAGGGAAGTTGAATTGTGAAATGAAAGGTAGCATTACAATGCGTGAAATTTTCTGACGCTAACTTGTTCATTCAAACCTCAACGCATTTTAATTAGCTTTCCAACATAATGCAAAGGTCTTAAGCTGTCAAAAGCTAAATTTATAATGATAAAATAACACATAATTGGTTATGAAATTAATATTATAAGGTATCTTACCTAAAATTTTGACAAAACTTAACACTGGATGGCGTTAGCGAATTCTACCTCCATGAGAAATTTGTTATCGATCGGTCTTACGCAATCGATGACCTTGTAATCGTATTTTTCATCGAATCCTTAAAGTAAATTTAAATTTTAATAATATTTAAAATTATTTAATTTTAAAGGGACACTATAGTAATGTTTAATATTATCTTAAAAAATGAGCATTGATACTATTTCTACATAATTTCATATGGCCATTTGCAAATAAAATTTTATAAGGGAAAATTACAAATTGTTTCAATTTTTGCAATAATATTTCATGTTTAAAATGTCGTCTAGTGGGAAATTTTAGCATACTTAAATAATTATTCAATTTTTTTACTTGACAAACATTTTGACGCTTCGGAACAATGGTTGCTGCCTGCAATATACATTAGCATGAAAACTAAAAAATAATAATAAATAAATAAATAAAACTAATGTATTTGCTTACACTTCTGTCTCATAACTTTGTATGTATTTATTTACCAAAAATAGTTCTTAAAATTTAAAACAATCTCTTTTTTTTTTTTTTTTTCCTTTAACTGAGATCAAATGCTTAATGATTTCATGATACCATCTTGGAATCTTTCTTCGACTCTTACAGCTAAATATAAAAATATTATGTTGAATTTGGGCAATATTTGGCCAATTCTGGTTGTGTTTGGCAATTTTGCTTTTTTTTCCAGTCTGACGGAATTTGCTTCACCGCTTGCCAGTACATTTTGTGAACTTCTGTTGATATGTTGTGAGAGTGCAACGTTCCAATATTTTAAGTAGCTTTTTAGTGATAAATATTTAGTCCAGAAGTCTGAACTCTGAAGTGTTTATATTTTAATATGAAATATTACTAAAATTTATCATATTACAATACGTTGAATCATTGTTTATTTTCATTCTGTTTTTTACTAAATTATAATCTAAAAACTGGCATAATAATCCTCCATATCGATAATAAAATTAAGTGTTAATTAAAATTCATCCCATAAAGGATCCCTAGGAACTTTCTAACTTTGGGTTAATACCCATTCCACCAAATAATCTAAAAACGTGGAAACTTTTTTCAAATGATCACCAGCATTCGTATCTTCCGAATATTGCTGAATTTATTATTTGTCCTAGGCCATGCAAATCCAGGATTCATGACTGGGATTAAAGTCTAAACTTAGTAATATAGCGAATAGGAAGAGCAAAAATGGGAAATTTACTCGAGCTCCATAGAAAGAAAAGATTTCATTGTTTATTTCATGTTTAAGATTAAACTTTTGGAAATCGGGAATAGTATTTAAATAGGGTTCTATTTAGGTGAATCTTCGTTCCAGGAAGAATTATTTCGTTATGATTCTTTCGTTCTTTATTATTGTTCTTGTAAATCTAACATTTATTATTATTATTATTTACACAGATCGCTAAATTTTATAATTTTCTTAATATAGATATAACACATTTTTAAAATAATACGTTAAATAACTATAATGAAGGAAAATACTATAAATAAACAAACTGAACTTATCATTGCAATAAATAAATTGCAAATTATGTTCGAAATTTAGTGAAGATAACCAAGCATGCATTTTGGAATCCTCTTTTTCAATCAATTGAAATTAAAAATTTGATACAGAGCTATAAGTAATAAGATCATATACCAAATTTCATTTATGTAGGACGTTGATTTTCTTTTTAATCATCGCGTTTGCATGCATGCGAATATATGTAAACACGACCAACAATTGGTTAACCCTTTCATGGATTTTGTTCACTTATCACTACTCACTTAGGCTTGAAAAGACACAAAAACGAACTTTCTGTAAACGGATTGGGTTCCTTTATTTTTGTATAAAACCGACATACTTCAGTCTTCTGTCTCAAAGCCTTTTCAAGTTATCGCATCCAACAGACATACATAATTCCAAAAATGTGTTTTTCGAACTCAGGAAGGTTCAAAATGTAAAGATTCTTCAAAATCTCGACTTCGAATGTTTAATGATTAGAATACTTTCTCTTTGTAGGCTTTATATCTAACCAATTTCAAACCAAATGCAATTTTTTTCCATTATATTGGACGTTCATTTTTCGTTGTATTAATGCCCTGTTTATAGCTGTTAACACAAAGGTCATTTTGAAGTGGACTTTATTGCATTTAACCTTGTTTGATAGCATGAGAATCGACAGTCTTCTCATCATACTTCCACTCGACACTACAGGGAGAATGTTTCAGCTTCCATAAATTTAATAAGTTAACAGATCTTTCATGGAAGCTGGTCTCGAAGAACAATCCTCCGGTCGAAATTCTTCTACAAAGTCACTATGATGTCCATGTCAAATTAGAAGAAAATATTTATAGCTCCTCCAATCACCTGCTGGAGCATCCTCATTCATTTGTACGAAAATTGGCTACCCTCTATATAGAAACAAAAACAGAACCAAAAAAAATGAATCTTTCCCTGTTAAATGGTTATCTGATTTGACTGCACGCCTATCATAATCTAATAAATAATATCCTAAAATAGAAAATTAGTCTATGGTAAATAAAGTATTGAAAGACATAAACTTTTTTAAAAAAATCAGAATTTGATTTTAAATTTTTAATTTATTTCCTTCTTTCGTAATCTAATTAGATGATACCTTTTGTTTTGGAAACGTTCATGATTAAATTAAGAATCTATAGAATACTAGAGATAATCGTACATTTTTTGCATTGAATTATAACGTCTTTGAAATTTAAATTTAACATATAAGAAGCTATAATTCGATGCTTGTATAATGCACAGTTCCTCCCCTGGTTCTCTTAGGAATTTGACATTTTTGAATTATTATATATGCAAGTACCGGTAAACAGATTTTTTAGAGAGTATATATTTATTAAAGAAAATTCCGTAATAACAGGAAAAGCTGAAACGTATTAACTAATTTAAAAAATTAAACCCAGTTTTTCATTCATTCATTCTCTTATTCTAAATTAATTTTTCAAAATGTGGGATATTCTATATAATATCCATGTTAATGAATTGTTCTGAAAATTTTTCCAATTAAAAGAAATGTCATTTAGTTTCTAAAGGAACTGTATACAATATTTAATTAAATTTAACATTAATCGCCTTTCCATTTCAGATGCTTTAGCTCTCATCTAACAGAGTCTTCATTATTAAATCATAACAAATTTTCTTGAAATAATCATAAAAAATTACAATATCTATTATTGAAACAATAATAATGATGTTTATTCAACCAACAGTATAAAACAAGGTCAAAAACACAGTAACAGAAGAAATTTGATGTTTTCTGTTTGAAATTGTTTATGATTTTGCAAATCTAGTAATTTGTTAAATGTGCTATTTATGCTACTCATTAAAAACTTTATTATGGCTACGTTACCTGTTGTAGCTGATGCTGCGGCATTCTCCCCCTCCCCCCCCATTTTGCTTCTTTTAATTATGTATGTGATGTCTTCATGTTCTGTATTTCGCTTTAAATCGAAAATATTAAATTTACTGTCTTGGGCATGAAACTGTTACAGCCATCATTGCACAAGACACCGATTCCTATAGTGAAATCAATATTGATTTTCAAAATGTGCCAAGTTCTGAGTTTACCAGACAAGCTGTCTGCTCCCAAAGCGGAGGCCATACCGAAAGTCAAATCTTTGAAGATTTTCAAGATGTGCCAAGAGCTGGGCCTACCGATCAAGTTGGCTGCACCCAAACTGGAGATAATTTTCGGAAGTAAATTTCTTCATGTTACTTAAAATGTGATCTGCTTTAGACTTCAAAGTGCATTATAAACTATCAAATGGCCATGTTTCTTAATTTTGGGTCTCAACAACTATCGGGTGTTGAAAATTGAACAGAATTCAGAATTCTTTCACTTCTCCTTTTTTTCTTTAACATAAATTCGTTTTTACTTTGTCATATGCGTAATATGAAGGAAGTATAATAATTATTTTTAAAAAAATATGAACTCGAGATTTTGAAGAATTTTTGCACTTTAGAACTCCATGAGTTCGAAAAAAAAACCACATTTTTGAAAAATGTTCATCTGTCTGTGACAAAGATAACTAAAAAAAAAATTGAGCTACACTGTTGAAATTTGGTATGAAGTCTTCGTATCAAATTTGCAGATTTCTATCAAATTTTTCGTAAAATTTGATCAGAGAAAGTTAGTTTGCCCGACTGTTCGAATATTACGATAACACGATAATTAAAAAACGGAGAGAACTAGATAGATAAAATTCGGTCCACAGATTTAACATCTACAATGTAGACATCTATCAAATTTTGAGCCAAAACCAACATGAGATTGATTGTCTGTCGATCTGTACTTTCAGATATGAACGTGATAACTCAAAGAAACAACTGACTTAAATATATCAAATTTGGTATGGCAATTTGTGACTACAGTCCTAGTTTTGAGTCAAATCTTTGTTTCAATCGGTTGGGAAAAACGTATCTAAAACACATATCTGGTTTTTGGATACTATTAACTACATGTCAGGGATTAATCGCTAAAAAAACTCGCCAATCGAACTCGACTGTAGCATTTTGAATCGCCTCGAATCAGTCAAAATATTAAATTCACTCCAAAAGTTAATCCTTTATTTACCGAATTATTTTACCATCAGCTTTTCAAATTTATTTTTGAACCTTAAGTTAACTTTTAGTACAGAATAAACCCAGGAAGAAGAATTTTTTTAATAATTGAAATAATTTAATTAATTAAATTAATAATAAAATATTTTTAATACTATTTTTAGTTTATATCTACTGCTTTCTATTGGAAATACGTTCTGCGTGTTCTTTTAAATAATGTTAGAAAAAATAGTCATATTGTGAAGATATCAGCCGGGTTTAAACGGTACTTTAAAATACCATCGGTAAATAAAGGGTTAATATTCTGAAACCATCTAAGGCCTTCTCAGAGAAACATATTTATGAGAAAGTATGCGTAAGTTTTGGTGAGATCACTTCCGATAGTTCATTATAACATTGCGCGGAATTTCGTTGTAAACTTTTACAAAATTTGCAACATTTACATTAACAACCGCAAGCAGCAATATTATCTAAATATATTCAAACACAAAGCAACAGCAATAATATTTATCTTCAACCATATCTCCTGGCTGTTTTTATATTTCCTTCTTCATTTCTATCATTGAAATGAATGGACGCTCTCTGTACCACAATCAGCTTTAAGAAATAACATATTAAAAAGCTTTTATTTTCACTAGTTATTGACTCTGATATTCCGATTTTGGATGTATAAACTACCTGTCACTTTGATTAAAGTTTCGCCACCTTATAATAGACCATACCATCAAATCCCGAAGGCTGTGCCACATCATGTGTTACAGAATTTTTGCCACCTAATTGAAAGTTTATTGGAAAGTCAAGTAGGTTGGGTGGGGGGTGGGGGGTACGAGAGCATCCCCTTGCACCTGATGCTCCTCGGGCAACGATGCAATTCTTCTGATAATTGCTTGGACCAAGAGACCCTTCAACAATAGAGGAGGAAAAGTTTTATATTTATTGGCGAAATTTCCGACGGATGATTATCTACATAATTTTATTTTAGATCCAGAATATTTGTTTATGAAAACAGAATATCAATAACAGCTTTATATTTATTTTGGCTATAGAAGGAATGAAGCATGATTAGAATTAAATTGCGTAGTATCGTGGCTACATTTCAATCTTTTTTTAACCAATAATTTAGTGATATTTGCAGAAGTGCTGGAAAATTGGTTGGATAGACCCTTTCCCCTCCCTTATTCAAACTTATAGCAAGTTCCTGATTTAAGAAACATGAATATAAAATATGTAAATTAATTAAAATAAACAATACATTTTATTTTATCTGTAGCTAAGAATATTCAAAGGGTGAACCGGAGTTTAACCCCCTTCTTCACCAAGATAATAGGTTTTCCAGACTGGAAAACCTATTATCTTTCGCCCTTATTGTGCACTATGACTGGACATATGCTCCCTCGTTTTTGTACATTTCGCAAAACACGGTGCAAGACCGTTGTTGGCAAGTTGGCGATTTTTGAAAATTGCGCCAAGCAGGGGGTTAAACTCCGGCCGTACCATCCAATTATGAAATTACAATTTTATCTCCGACAATTATAAACAGCTATTCCGACCCGCCCGAAGACAATTATGAATGCTCGGAACGTCGCGACAGCATAAATGGGATTGGTTGAGTTTTAAGGGCCAGGAATGGCCATGGTACAACCCCTCCCGTAGGATGCACGTTCCGTCATCGGTAGGGACTAACTAATCTCACATCATTTCTGCGCCTACTAGGCTGGAGAGAATCAAACATCATTCACCCTTTGGTAAGAGAGGTGCTCATTTTTCTTCAATATTTTGTTGTGTATCTTTTAGTTGCTTATATACTTAACTGAAACAATATTCCGTATTTAATACAGTTGTGCGTGGTTGAACCTAAAAATACGATACGACAACTGAATTTGAAATTTTTCGAGCAACAAACCGCAATACTCAGAATAAATTAGGTTCAATATATTTATGACCAAATGATTGGCAAAAGATTATCGAGTTCTAAAATCTCACCAAATTATCATGGCTTGTTAAATGACTTGAAAACTAAAGCAATGATCGTGAAAAAATTTGATCTTGTAGAGGAAATCATAAGCAATAATTATAATTAAAACTACGAAAAGCAAGTAATACAGTAAGAGATTTTATTACACGTTATGTCAAGTTTTTCTGAGACAAAAAAGCTATCACTGTTTTAAATCTTAGTTTCAATATTATTTAATAATTTGTTAATAAAAACGTATTTTAATTGAGAGTTTATTGACAGATCTTTAAATTGATGCACTAAATCTGCGTTTTTATTTATGTAGCTTATATCCAAGTTAAAATGATCTTTAGGACAAATATTTCTGAATGGTCAAATGCACCATATTGCTGTATGCTTCTAAGTCATATTTAAATCTGAAATCTTTTTAAGACAGTTTAAAATATGAATACTTTTCTTTGCAGATTTAAATCTGGTTCGATGAGAACACATTCATGTAAAGGGTTGTATTTAGAAAAGTGTCGTATGTCCAATAAATACTCCCGTGTTTTTTTACTTTCATGTATACGTAGTATAGAGAAAATATAGCAGTCGCCGAAAAATACGTGCACGAGATTTGACACTAATCTCCACGTGTTAGACCTCCCCGAATTCGAAAAAAAAACGCATTCCTAGAAAATGTCCGTCTGTCTATGACAAAGATAATTAGACGGATGAAATTTCGTTAATGGTCTTTATACCAATTTTATAGATTTTTTAGCAAATTTTAAGCATAATCCGTCCACCGCTGTCTGTCCGGCTGTTCGAATATAATTTTACACGATAACTATAAAACGAAGGAAGCTAGATGGATAAAATTTGGTGCACAGATTTAACATCCATAGTATAGACGCATTACAAATTTTGAGCCAAATCAAACAGAGGATTGACCGTCTGTCATTCTGTACTTTCGGAAACAAGTAAATGTGATAACTCAAGGACTTACCGACTAAAATATATCGAATTTCATATGGAACTTTGTGACTATAATCGTAGTTTTGCGTCAAATTTTTGTTTTAATCGGTTGGGGAAAACGCGTTTGAAATATAAAATTGATTTTTTGATACTATTAATAGCAAGCCGGGATTAATTGCAAATAAACTCGCCCATGACAACAAGATAGATTCAGTAAAAAATCTATATTAATGACAAAGTTTAATATTTCGTAACTATTGTACGCTAATACCATGCAAGACGTTCTCTGGAATAAAACTGTTACACGAGAAAGTTTGGGAGAGACCACTCTCACTGATTTTAATGAAATTCCAACATATTTAAACAAGTTTTGAATCTTGTAGCACCTTATACAATGTCTAACCTTATAAAAAGCCAAATGAGATTACTCACCCCCAGTTATTACTGATAATTCCAAATTATTGCACTTAAAATAGTATGATTTTGTTCTATCCACAAATCATGCTAGTTTTACTGAAATCCATCTCATCCAGATAAAAGAAATTTGGAGAAAAATGAAACTTTTATCAGTCTTCGTCTTTTATTTGCATTTCTTTTTACCTCATTCTTAACATGGAATTCATCAGCTTGGTTATACTTCTGCCGCTCTCACTAGAGGGGCATTTCAGAAATGAGAATGTGAAGCTTTCGGTATGGTGGTTGGTTCTCGTCACCCTGGTGAGTACACCCTCGTCACCCTGGTGATCGGCTACCTCATATCAATGACGGGACGTGGTTCCCATAGGAAGGGTTGTACCGTGGCCGGTGATGGCCCTTAGGATTCAACCTCAGTTCCCACTATTGCTGTCTCGGTGATCAAATCTCAGTCATTCAAATTTAATCGGAATGCCTTTAATTAGGTGCAGCGGAGTAGACAGTGTGGTTATACTTCTGCAGTTTGTGTACATTATATAATTACTGACTGGAACTTTCCTGGATATTTTTTCAATGTATATTTAATCCTAGTCTTTCATTAATTTTCGGTCAAAATAAGTTTAAAAGTTTATTTTTGTTTTTCTTGATAACTATGACGAACATTCAGAGCTTTTTTTCTCGCTTTAAAAAAATATTATGTTGCATAAAATATAATTTAAAAAATTAATATCTTCGAATACGATGTTTGATTTCAAAAAAGTTGGTTCTTTCAGCCTTTTTGGCGTGAATTTCACATTTTACTAAATTTGAAAAGTCATTCCATATTTTGTCTATAATTCAAATTCAAATTTAAGCATTCAAATCTCCGTCAAACAATAATTTAAAGCGTTGCCAGAATATATAATTAATTGCAGCATGCGTTAAATAAGTAATTATAAGTTAAGTTATTGTAGTTTTCTTTAATCACTTATTCTGGAATCGAGCATGGTAATAAACACTTCTGACTAAAAGAAAACTGCTTCATCGGTTTGGAGTATGAAAACAAATTTCTAACCATCACTTTCTGGATACAAAAGAAGTATCACCAAAAGAATTTTATGGCTTTCTGTTTATATCGGTCTGTAACCTCGCTGGAGACACCTCAAATATGGGGATGAGAAGTTCCCATATATGTAAACAGTTTCTCGCTTCCACGTGATACAGAAATAAGGGTGTGGAGGCGGGCGATTTCCATATCGATGTTGGGGAGTACCTCCTTTGTGAGAAGTGGGTGTATGCACCGTAATGTAGGCTATTTTGCCTTCACCTTAGTGCCTGACTATGCTAATGTGGCGGATCGACCATTGAGTTCACCCCGCTGCATTAGCATGGCGGTGGTACCTCGATTATTTGATTCTGTATAGAATACCTAATAATTCCCTTCTGATAAACATTATACTTTATAAGTAATGATGCATATATCTCCCAGTAGGGCTTACTTCCACCAGCATTTATTTGGACTTCTTTTTTCATTTTTTTATTTTTTAAAGAAAGGAAAGGGAATGGCAATTTTTCGATGGATTACCCTTGGAATAAGACTGCAATGTCTTAAATTTAATGGTGGCTTAGCAATACGATTTACATTGAAAGAAATTCAAGTCCCCTCCCTCCAAGCACAAGGAGGTCCCCTTTAATGTCTGAGCGGAAAACCGCCACTTGATGTCTCAATGCTACTTGCTTATTTTATAAGATGTAACATCATTTTCAATTAAATTTGATTGAGAATTAGAAATTATTTGCGTTAGAAATTTATTATTCTATCATTTATGATCAAAAGAGTAGAATGCAATGAAAGAGCAGAAAAACGGGAAGAATTTGAGGAAAAATATTTAATTTTACATTATTTTTTTAATACCTAATTGAGTAAAAATAATGAAATATATTGTTACGAAATTTTTCCGGGGTTCGTTTGGATAGTGGAAGTTATATGGTGTGGAGAACGCTCAATCAGCAGGCGGCAGTAGAAAAAGAAACAACGACGTTTATTTACACGAAGACACACAGGATAGCACGAAAACGACAACTATATACAGCATTGAAGACGATTATCTTCAGCCGAGACGTGTAGCATACAACAAGAATCTACTGCAGACAGTAGCGCACAGCTTAGTTCAGCACTAGCTTGACTCCGTCGCTGCATTGCTAATCCCTGGAAGACCAGTTCTTCACCGTCGCTTCCGACTGCGACTACTCACACTCCTCTGTCTGGCAGCTGCAGACCCTTTTATAGGTCTCGGGAGGCGGGGCTAGAAGTCTCTCAACCAATCAGGAACGTTCGAGGCGTATCTCGGTTCCTACTGGACGGATCGGGAAAATTCTCGATGTTTCGGGTAAAATCTATTTTGGCGCCAAAGTCTCCAAATTCGTCGCTAACTCGCCAAATGTTCGCCAAGTTTGTCGCCAAGCTCTGGGACCTCCGACGCGACACCCGGACTCCGTCCAATACCGATGACTTTAAAACAGTCTTTCTAAAGATGGAACAAACTATGCTGGGAAGTCTAATTGCTGGTTTGTAACAATATGATGACACAACAATTCTATGAGGATTCACCTTATATTTATGAATAATAATGTATCTTAAGGATTTTCTTTTAAAATAAATTTTGTTCTGCAGCTTTACTTAAGAGAGTATTAGCAGAGATTCCCGAATGTTAAGTCTGTCATCAAGTCTTTTAAAAGAATGAATAATATTAATTAATCAAAATATTTATCGCTTTTGCTCGTTTGAAAATTAGATTCAGTATACTAAATTATCTTTGGCAAGTTTCTCATGCAAAGCGGAATTATTAAATAGGCAAAATAGGAAACTACCAAGGGACCCACAGCTCAGAGAGAAAGGCTCGCTGTCTCTAGATCATCATCATCATTATTACTTTGTAGTATTTTCAAATAAAATTGAACTTATAAAAGTGGTGCACTCAAACTTAGTCAAATAAAATCAAGTATTACTAATACAGTAAGTATTCAAGCTTAATAAGTTTTGGGAACATTATTCTGTCAGCATCCGTAATGAATTATCCTATGTAAATTTTATATTATTGTATATTGTTTTATAACTTTAGAAAGGTATGTTAATTTATGATTTGAAGGCTGTCTAATCAGAGAATAGAAATGCATTTTAGATTTTTTTTTAAAAAATATTGTCATTTTTTAAAAATTATTATTTATTTATTTTATAGGAAAGGTACTTAAATCGACTTTCTTGAAAATAACTTGAAACTTTAAACGAAAATAGCACGAATTATTTCAATTTGTCAACTACTTAAAATTTCGTTTATAGAGATTAAAAAAAAATCTATAAAAAATATTTAGCTTCAGAAAGGGAAAGGAGACACCGCTATTTGAACCGTGACCCACGGGAGATGTCCCGTGGGCCACGCTTGAATTGTCTAAAAATCCCTCTGAGGACTTGATCGGATCATAATTATGACCCTCAGTTTCCGAAACCGAAACTCTATTAAGAAGCTATCGCAGCCTCTCTTTATCAGTTGATCTTACAATTCTAAGATCATTTACTTAAAGATAAAGGTATCAACTTACAAGTAAGGCTTCTATTTTACTCAGTCTCTTAAACTGAAGAAGGAGGGGAGGATAAACTGAAGAAGGAGGGGGGGGGGACCCGAACGTTCTGTCTGCGACTTTTATAACTTGACTTTGAGTTTCTTAGACTATAGAATTTATTACCTTCCTAAGTAACTGCTCTCTCTCTCTCTTTTTCTTTTAATAGGCCTTTTCTCTCCGCTAAAGCACGCAAGATTTTTAAATCATCATAAAAGTTGATAATAGTTTCAGAAAAGAAACTTGCAGTAAAAGGATTTAAGGTTTTCCGAAACGATGAACCTATAATTTGCAGTGTATTTGTTTCTTTTTATTTGCACTTCTGTTGGCACAAAGTGTGGACCGGGAAATTAATTTAAAAAAATCTATGATTTATTTATGATCATATATTAATTATCTATGATTCATTAATATTTTCATGGCGAATATTTTTAACTATGTACTTTTTTTCCCACTCCCCCTCCTCCCTTCTCCCATTCTGGTTCTAAGCTTAGATAGATTCTAAGTCTAGGAGAGAGAAAAATGCATATTTTTTTTGTAAAAGGTTTCTTTAAAGCCTCGTAAAGCAAAAGAACAAAAAAAAAAATTTCTTCTGCATAGAAATTTATTCCATAATTTGAATCTTTATAAATATAAAAAGCAAAGTTCCTCTGTTTTAGATGAATGTACAATTATTTTTGGAATCAGATAGTTTATATAACAGAGGCATCTGGCTTATGTACCTTTTCATAATTAATAAATAATTATTTCTGTATCTACTAATAACAAAGATGAATACATGTGTGTGCGTATATGTTGGAACTCTACAAGTCAAACTATTGATATAACCTATCGGATATGGCACAAGCATGCCTTGGAAGGTGGGAATGTTAACCTCGGTGCTATTTTCTTTTCTTGAAATTTCAAGCAGAATTTTAAAGTTTTTCCGCGATAACTTCCAAAAATATCAAATAAATTTCACATTGTTTCAAAATTTAAAAAATTTCCATTTTAATGATACCAATTTAATAACTATGCAAATGTTTCCAAAATTTTGATAATTTTTTAAATAAATATATATTTTTTTCTTAATTGCTAGGAATAATTACATTGTTATCCTGAAATTCAAACCGTTTCAATGTTTCATCAAATGTTACATTGCATGATTTTTTTTCTATAGTTAGCAAAAAAGAAGGATTGTGTTTAATATCCGTATAGTTTACTAAAAGAATAAAAAAGTGAAGTTACAATACCTCGAAATTTAGACGACCGATTAATATTTACATTTACATTTTTAATAGAGCTATTATATCATGGGATTGATCTTTATTAAAAAGGTTCATGTACCCAGTCAACAGAACATACGTAAGACCACCTATGCGGCTTTAATCTGTGATAATCTGATGGATTTATAGATATGAATCTCTATCTAAAAGATTTAAATGAAATTAAATATAACTATATTATTGTGGAACCAGCTGGTCTTCAAAAGAGACTAATCATATTTGACATTCATTTCCCTTTCTTAATACCTCAAGTATAAATTTGGTTGCATCCTTGCTGAAAGCAATCAGCTCGTCGTTGGGAAAACTAATACTAAAATGTTTGATAGTAACAGTAAAAACTCTCATTTATCGAAGCCACCTAAAATGATAAAGCACTTCAATTCGGAGGTATTTTCGCATTTCCATCAAAAAATGAGCTCAAATACATAGAATAGAAATAAATGTATGTATCCATTTCTAATTTCTATACTCATTACTAGTTGCTATATCAGCGCCTGCATTTGCCCATTCTGTATATATAGTGTTGTCAAATTCGACCGACTAAACGTTGTTTGCGATTTTATATTCCGTGGTAACTTTTCATCCTCTTAATATCGTCTGTCATCCATTGGTCATTTTCGGTCAAATTCGACAAATCTAACTGCATGTAAGAAAAATCAAAATGCATATTATTTTACATCGAAGTTTTTAAATCCGTATATTCAACCCTTTAAAATATTTTAGAATTCTCAATTTTAATTTGAGTAGTAATTAATTGATTAATATTAAAGATTTTGGAAAACATAAATTATAAGGCTGGTAAAACATAAACTGTATAACACGAACTTTAATACTGGCAGAAGCAAGCGAATGATTAAAACAGTCTGTATTAATAATAAATGGATGGATGGATGTTTGTTAGTCAATCACGCTAGAACGGCTGAACAGAATTGGATAAAATTTAGCTGGGAGATAGATTATAGTCTGGAATATGACATAGGCTACTATTTATTCCGTTTAATTGGGTGGTTAATCGTTTATTAATTAAAAACTAACTTTCCCGCCAGAAATCTGCCAAAAATCGCCAAATGAGTAAAGCTTCAGTTTTTTTTTTTTTTTTTTCCCCACGCCAATGAGATTAGGCTTAACATGATTTTGACTATTATTTCAAACGATTCTGTTTATTTTCGTAGTGTTCGATGCATTTAAAATTAAACATTGTTAATTAATCGATCTTTCGGGTTCATTCTGAAGTACTTTTGAATTAAAATAAAACAGAATAAAGGAAGTTAAAAATTTATGATCTATATTGCGTTACCCCAACTGGTGTAGAAAATTCACGCATTTGTGTTGCCCCAATTGGCGTTGAAAATTCACGCATGCGCAGGAGTAACAAAAGATAAAGCCATTGATGCCATAAATTCCAATCTATTTCCACGCGTACGAAGTCGCAGGTAAAAGCTAGTAATAAGAATAAATGTGAATGCATAATTAAACTTCCATTTGTTTGTTCGAATCTTATAAAATTCCACATCTTTAGACAGAAGAAATTTTTGGAATGAAATTCAATTTATTTTAGCACGGAAGTTATAATTTGTGCACGAGGAAGAATATCGATGATAAAGAGATGCGTCTATTTACATCGCGGCACAAGAGCAAAGAAACAGAAAAGTTTCGTTTCAGTGATTTTATTAAGAGATTTTGATAAAGATCTCTTTGACACTTAGGTTTCTCTGAAAGGCAAGGTGTGAAGGGTTTTTATCCCTTTATTTGGAGCGTCATCAATTTTTTAGAGAGCGTGTTAGAAATAATTAAATAAAAGAAATGAGGATTTGGATCAGGGAATACGAGATTTTAGAATGAAGTAATAGCGCATTCCGTATCTGGCAATATCAAAACTTTATACTCGGGTCTGTTTTATCGCGGCTCGAATTATCAAATAAGGGGTTGGGGTTATGGAAAATTAGATAGGGGGTCCCTAATCAGTAATTAGGTGCTCCATAATTTTGGAAAGATCGGGGGCCTCAAGATTTTTTTTAGGTAGTTTCAGGACTATCTGTGTTTTTATATTACATATTATGTTAATATATTTAAATATAAATGAATTAAAATCGTGCATAGTTTAAATTTTGAAAAATTATGCTTAGGATTTTCTTTCATCATTTTTTTTATATTGGAATCAATTCTCAATTAAATGTTTTGTTATTTCAGTTTGTTGTTATATATATGTTATTTGCAAATAAGTTATATAGAAATTAAATTTAAATTTAAACATATATGAAATATCAACAAAATGTAAATATTTTTTTGTTAAATTTGGTAATATCATTAACATTCTTATTTTTGTGAAAATATTTCTGAAAAATAAGAATGTGAATTTCTGAATAATACGAATACGAATTTCTGAAGAATAAAATTGAAAGTAAAATAATAATTCTGCCTTCAATGTTATTAATTCAGCTGAACAACTTCATTTCTCTATTTTATCTTAGTGCATTCAGTGTAGCACATAGAGAAAGTACAGACCGACAGACAGTCAACCTTTTATTGGATATGGACCAAATTTTATCAATTTAGCTATTTATTTTCAAGCAATCATATTTATTTGCACTTAAACAGTCAGACAGAAAACATATTTTGATTGAATTTCATTCAAAATATGTCTGATAGAAATCTACAAAATTGGAATAAACACCAAATATCAAATTTCTCTGTCTAACTCAAAGCGTTTTTGAGTTATTACATTCGCGGAGGCAAACAAATTCCAAATTCAGAGAGATTAAAAACGCACAGATTCGTCAAAATTTCAATTCTTTTTTTCAATACATTGTATATGCGAAATTAAAAATTCATATGAAGTACCTTCTCATCTTTCCACAAATAACTTATTTTGGATTCTATAAGTGAAAAGTCGATTGCTTGATGCTTAATGAGTGCGAGTTCCAGCTTTCGAAATGTCGCATTTCTTTACATAAAAAAAAAAAAGTGAGTTTTGTGGAAAACCGATAAGATTGAGTGCAGCATTTTAATTGGTGCAGAAACTAGTGTACAAAGGTTCGAGTATTTGATAACAGAATGCAAAAGCAAAGTCAACCATAAAACCGATGCATATATATACCGTAACTAGCTGAAGTAATCGCCCCAAAATTTTCTTGCTTACTCTCTAATAAAGGTGTTATCCAGAGAATGCCATTGGCGTGAAATAGCTACGAAATATTAGCTTTTGGCGTGTATTTTTACTGAATCTGTCCTGTCCTCCTTCGCGATTAATCCTCTGTATGCGGTTAATAGTGTTCAAACATCGATTTTGCGTTTTAGACACGTTTTCTTAATTGAATCAAATAAAAATATGACACAAAACTGAAATTAAAGTCACAAAATCCCATATCAAACATGATATATTTAAATCATTGCGTTTTTGAATTACCGTGTTTATGCTTCTAAAAGTACAGATGGTCAACTTGTTGTTAAATTTGGTTCAAAATTTGACAGTGTCTTAATTATAAATGCTAAATCTGTGTACCAATTTTTATTTATCTAGCCCTCTTCATTTTGTAATTATCGTGTTAACTTATATTCGAACGACCGACCAGACGGACTTTCTCTGAACAGATTTTACACAAAGGTTGACAGAAATCTGCAACTTTGATGTAAAGACCTTATCCAATCTTTAACCGTCTAGCTCAAAGCTTTTTTTGAGTTATCTTTGTTACAGACTGGCATTTTCCAAAAATGCGTTTCGAATTCAGGGAGTTCTAAAGCAAGGAAATTCACCAAAATCACAAGATCAAATTTTTTTTGACGATTACGATGCTATCTCTATACTACGTATAAGGGAAAGTAAAAAAGGTAACTTCTGTGGAGATATAATGTCCTAATTAAAATAAAATACAGTTTAATGAATCAATAATTTTATTTATTTATTTTGTTTTTTGTTATAGTTGCAATTACTTCAAAATGTCTCTAATTTAAATATCGTACATGATCTTAAGTATTTCATGCATAGAGATCTCATTTACATTTTTTCATAAATATGTAAAACAGTTCACATTATTATTAAAGAAAAAATTTCAAGGATATTTTTTAATAAAATCCAAAGACCATAAAATTACATATTTCTAATTATAGAAATGCAAATAATAAATTTAAATAAAATATTTTTATTATTAAATACATTTACAATTCAGTGGAAATAAAATTCATAGAAAAATATTAATTCCATTAAAATTACGAAATTACGTTCCGTGGTGACTTGGTGTTAGTGCCTCGGCTTCGGAATGGAAGGGTTTCAGGTTCGGTTCCAAATTCCACCGAAGGTTCCCAATTCCACCGAAGAACCGTCGTGTAAGCGGATCTGGAGCACGCTAAACGTGCTCCTTCTGGTGTGAAGAGAGGGATGCCAGCTCATGCTTCGTCCTCGTCATCTGATCGCGGTTCAAAATTACGAAGCCCGTCTCAAAATAGCCCTGACGTTGCTTTAAAACGGGACGTTAATATAACTAAACTTACTTTAAAATAGTGCTTAACAGAATGAAAGGTAAAATGAAAGAGACAGATACGAATTATTTCCTAATTACATTTACAAACAATTGAACTGGAATCATTGTTTCATTAATATACTTTAAATTTACATTTAAAATTACACTGTTTAAGCTCGAATTCCTTAATTCCTGCTATGCACTGAAATTCTATATACGCTTCTATCTTTTCAATTAGTTTGTTCACAGATTTTTGCAGTTGAACCACTTACGGTGGAAAGACATGTCACGCATGTCGAAATACTTTTATCAAAGAATCGCCAACGACATGTTACACACATCAGCAGGCAATTGTCACAAAGTAAAAATGATGCTCGAGACTCGTCGACTGAGAATATTTGCCGGAACACAGTTTATAGAAATACAGTCAGATCGAAAATTAATTCATTTAGAAAATGAAATTCTTTTTCCGATTTCTGTAAGGTATCGGATACTTTGTGTGGTCTCCCTGTGGCTACAGTGGATTGTTTTTGGCAAGTGCACTTGTGAATTTCTTGCCACTACAAGTGGTTATAAATCAATTTTCGTCCCTTTTCTATTTTGATTTGATGATTTAGTTTATTAATAATGTGTTTTTTCTGAATATATAAGTTCTTTTGTGCTTTGAAAATTCTCTACTCCACTACATTTAATTTTTTTTTTTTTTTTTTTGTTCTTCCAATCCAACTGAAATCAAATAAGTCTTTCTTCGTTAAATTTTTGAACCTCAATAATTTAAGAAAAATTCTCTTTCAACTATGATTTGGCCACGGGATTGTACCAACAAAATCTTAATTATTTTCCACAAATTCTAATAAGACTTTTTTTTTCAATATTCTAATAAAAACTTGTCAATCTTATTTTTGGATACTCCTCCCTCAAATTCTACTGAATAACAAACCACATCATTCAGAAAGATGTGCAATTCCAGTAAAATAGAATCATATTCTTTTTCTTGTAGGCGCTTGTAATTGCACAGAATAGAATCTCGGAAGTGAAGACTTTTCTGGAAAATACAGAGTGCCTGAAAAGTATGTTCACACTTTCAAAAATTAATTACAAAAGATGAAACGAAGAATTCACTTATGTCTTTCTATTTCCCATAAAAAAAATCAAAGGTTTTTTTTTTTTTTTGCATGCCATTATTTTATTGCGCGATTTTAATGTGCGCAACATTAGTTGCTCACAACACATCTAGTCTATACGAGATTTCTAGCCACATTGTATGAAGCATTGCAGGATCAATGGTTGCTGTAATTCGAATTTTCAGTTCATCAGTGTCACGAATTAGGGATTAATAAACAATGCTTTTCACGTATCTCCATAAGAAAAAGTCCAAAAGGTGTTATGTCTGGAGATCTAAATGGAGGATGATGGACTTCTTCCCATCCATCGACCGGGGAACTTTGCCTCTAAAAATTTTCACACTTCCAAACTCTAATGCAGCACATCCTGCTGGGAAATAATATTGGGTTGAAAGTTCCCTATTTGAGAAAATGCGAAAATTTCAAGCATATCAAGTTAACTGTCAAAGCGGACAGTTACTTTGGAAAAGAAAAAGAAAATGCCCAATAATTCGATCTTACAGAAAATCATATCACACATTTACTTTAGGAATATCTCTTGCTTCCTCCAGTACGGCAAGAGGATTTTCTAATCCCTATATGCGAGTATTGCGTCGGTTAGCCAAATCTGATACATGAAACGTTGGTTCATCTAAAAACAATTTACATTGTAGAAAACTTTCACCATATTCCATTTTTTTGCAAATGTTCGAAGTAGTGGCTTATCATCAGGCTTTAATTCAAGCAACAATTGAAGTTCATACTCATAAAGTCCTTACTTTTTATGGATTAGATCATGTATAATTGATCTCAGTATTTGCAATTGTTAAGAAACGTGGCGAATCGAGCCTTCTTTTATTCGTGTAATGTCATCGCAGCGTCCGTTAGGGCATCCAGATTTTGACAATACACTAACTTTCATCAATAAATCCTCCATACTAAACATAAATATAGAATTTTGAAGTCGAACTTCAATTGTAAGTAGTCTGAAATTTACGTTGCACTTGTATTCCAGCTTTAGATGCGATAAACCATGCTACAAATTGTGCTCCTTGTTGCTGTAAAGCAATTATGAAAAGATAATGTTGCAAAGCGGTGCGCCATCTAGTTCACATTTTATTAAAAAGAAACTAAATTCTTCTTTATGAAAAATTTAAAAAACGTAATCTCTTTCTTTTGATAGAAGTACTAAGGGAAAACGAACAGTTCAGTTCTAATTAATCCGATACTGCTTCGTTCATGGGAAAGTGCTCAGCTATACACAAGCCCAGTTAAAATGTTATAAAAAGTTTTAAAATGTAGAAAAAATACATGAGATTTTATTGGCTTAAACTGTTGAGTTGGCTTTTGAAAATAGGCATTTAATATTGCACCGAATATATTATCTGATTATAAGTGGAGAAGATGGGGTAAGAAAGGTGGAACATCGATTTCCCCCTTCCAATAAAGTTATTAAATTTAAGAAAAAAAATTTAAGATTGAAAAATTATAAATATTGGAAAGACCGATAGAATGAATGAGCTGTTCAAAGTTAAAACAGCTTAATTATATCCGAAATAAATTTCTAAAAACTTAAATTTGGAATATCTCATTCCACCATCCCGATTTGAATGGAATTTTTGTAATTCCATTTAAAGACGTTTTAAAGAAAAAGAAATGCCTAGTAAAAATTTTTTAACTGATATCAGTATTACTTTTCAAAAAATTATTAACTTTTGTTGAAAAAAAATTGTTGTCAAAAAACAATTGCAAGTACTTTTTTATATTTCCACATTCCTGGACCAAAAATAAAATAAAATAAAAATATTAAAAAAAAATGTTGTTTTACGATTACAGATATATATACATATATAGATATATATACACACACAATTATCATTAAAAAGTACTAAAGATAAAATTTAAAAATAAAAAAAAATCTTACTTAGTGAAGATTGGTTTCTTAAAGATGTCAAATAGTAGTGTTCCCGAACATAACAGCCATCGGAAAATCGCTGACTATAAATGAGATAAAATGTTCATTTCAAATTTAATTTTCTCTACTCTTTTTGTCTTCTTTCCTTCTAAAAATCGACTCCTACAATTCCATCTAAAATCGCACGGCAATGTTTTTAGTATACGAATTTCTTTATTTTCACTCTGCAAATCAAAAAACTTGGGTGTAAATTTTCACTTACTTTACAAGGACTTAAAGAAAAAATCGCTTACTGTGGGAAAACTTGTATAATTTATGAATTGAAAATTACATTTCAAAATTCAATTCATTTTAAAGTTTATAAATAATATTAATATATCAAAGAATAGGAATATAATATGCATATTTATTAGATCTCTATTTTGAATTTAAATTTGTCAATTCCAATATTTTACTCAATTTTCTATGCTTTATTTATTTATTTTGGAAATCAATTATTCTCACAGTTTAAAAACACAAACAGATTTTTATTGATGGCATTAAATACAATATAAATATACAGAAAATTCAATGAGTACACAAAAAAGATGTTGTAGTGTCAAATTCATAGAAAATTATATAATTGAGCATCAATAATCAAATAATAGAATCAGTCAAGTATTTACAACTAAACTATACTCTCACAACAGACATATATATACACACACAAATGCAACAAAATAATAAAATACTTTATGAAGACAAATATAATTACAAAAGATTTTTACTGATTAGAAAAATGAAAATATTGAATCAATAATTTTTAAATGCAAAATGATTCAATCAAAATTGTCATATATTAAAAAAAAGCAAGCAAACCTACAGAAATTAAAGTTTTATTAAATTTTGACAATTAGTAAATATTAAACTTTACAATAGTAAAAATAAATTACTCAGTTATATATGAAGCTTCTACTTGATTCTCAATGTAATTAGATTCAAGAGAAAAGTTTTTAAAATATCAAGTTAGTATATTCATCAAAATATTGAATGAACTTGCAATCATATTTGCAAATTTGAAAAACTAAAGACTTGTATGAAAAGGTTGATATAATAATTTTAAAAAATGCATAATGATCTATTTTAAATAAGAACTCAGACTCATTGATTACCATAGATCAAAAACATTAAGTAGAGCATACATAGGCTCTTAAGTAGAACTTAAATGATGGCACATCAATCCTATTTAGTTTCATCATATTTGTTATTGAAAAAGTTTTGATATATAGAACACAAAAATTATTAGTAAATAAAACAAAATACCATTTATTATGTGAATTGACCAGAACTATATCAATTACAAAATATATACAGAGACCATCATTTCACAGAAAACTAATAGGTTAAAAAATATAATAAATAAAAAATACATCACATTAAATTGGCTGTTTATCAATATTTTAATATAAAAACAATTGTGTGAATGTGACATTGTTTATTGACAGGTTAAGGTCTTGCACCACAAGAATTACTAAACAAGTAGAAATTTTACTAATGTAGATATTTTGAGTTTCTCCAAACAGTGATGTAATTCAACATTCACTACCTGCATTCAGAAATTACAAAAAAGTTCTCAGAAAAATTTATGCCATGTCTTTAAGCCTCTATTATTAAGAATGTGTAATAGGTAAATAGTACAGTAAGATTTAATTCTTTTCAAGCAATAACCTGCAACCCCACAAAATAGAAAATGAATTCTTCTTCACAGCAAATAGTTTAATAGTAGGTGACATTTCAAGAATCGGATGATGACACTGTACAGTGCACTTTAAGTTTAATCACTGAATTCCACTAATTAAACTAATCATAAAAGCAGCGTTGCTCAAAAAAATCATCAAAATAAAAACTGAAACTTTTTTCTATGGGCATAATATTTTTGCTTGAAATCTGTAAAGACATCTTCATTGTTAACCAAGGAATAATACTAGTACCTGGAATAAAAAGTTTTATTGCCAATTTTAAAAATAGGTTTATATTTCATCACACCATTTCTAACAAAATTTTGTAAATTTTATTTTATAGTGTAGCTTGCTGTTAGTCAGATTAAAACATTTGTTTATAAAGAAATTTAATCTTTTCTAATGAGCTCCTAACACTATTAATAAACAAAGGTAATTATTCTCAACAAATAATTATGAAGAATATATTTAGAAACATATTTACAACACTTTTTTAACTGGAGGTTGCTCACAAAAATACCACATTTGTGAATTTCCCACAGGAACTTTCAAAACAACAATTTCTTTTTAATCTGCATTAATCAATTCTCAATAGATAGATTCATTTTCCAATTTTTGAGTTGTGGCATTTTTGTTTTTAAAAGAAAGTTGTTCATGAAAGTTTTTCCACCCCTCTATTCTAAAAGGTATCATAAATGCCTGAAAAGGCAAGAAAAGAAAGAAAGGGGGGGGGGGTGAATCTTGATCTAAATCATATTACGATTAACTGTTTTTAAATTGATCAACATTTTTATTTTTCAAAACCTATGAAATTTATGAGATATCTATACAATTCATCTCTGTGTGTACATGAAGTTCCATTTCATTAAAAAAATAAAAAGTGGATAATCATTTAGAAAATGAATGGACCAATAGAATATACTACATGGATTAAAACTATAGGTTTTAACTACGGCATTTTACTTAATAAATAATTTAATCAAAGGTGCAATTAAATACATTGATCATAAAAATGTTCAAAAAGGTGCGTTCACAAAGAAATAAAACATAAGGATGGCACTGGATTATTGATGCTCAATTCTAGACAAACAAATCTCCCTTTGGCCAATGGTAAATTTTGTTACAAAAATTTCATGCTTCAGATGGAGATGAACACACTCTGAGACCTTGACCAGTTGCCAAAAATTCACGAAGCTCTGTGTCCATTTCTTGATGATGGTGAATTCTGGAATCACTTGAGATATCGGAAGGAGATTGAATGCTATCATCTCTTGATAAAGAAGTATCCATTGTTTCTGAATCAATGTCTACAGGAACCGCTTTCTTAGGATTTTTAAGAATTGTAGATGATGTAACCACTGAGGTTGGTTGATATGTAATTCCCATAGCTTTGCGCAAACCTTTCACACTGACAACACTTTCTGGTGGCAACTAAAAAATAAGAAAGAGAATATCCATCTGTATTAACTTTCAACACATTTAAAATACATTTATATATTTATATATGTGTGTACATTGTAAAATTAAAACACTAATGTACATAGCACAGAAATTGCTCTTATTTCTTATTATGGAATGGCAGCAATCAAATGTAAGCATATCAATGTATGAAAGTTTCATCAGACTGCATTATTCAGCATTTTTACAGCTACACTTAATTCAACACTTAGCAAATGAAATAAAATTATTATATTATAAATGCTTCTTGCCATGTCCAACACTTTATTCAGTCAGAAGACAAAAGAAATTAAAAAATAAGCATCAATCAAAAAATTTAATAATCGAGAGTAAAAAATGAGCTTAACCATTAATATGCATACTTGCTATGATAGAAATCTATAGAAATGGGAAAACTTCCAAAACTGTTGATTACCCAAAAAGGTTTTTGCATTACCTTAAAACTCAAAAAATTACCACTTCAATGTTATTAATTTCATTTCAGTACAGTTTTTTTTAATTTACTTTAAAAAAATTCTTCAACTTTTATTTACACTATTATGGTGCTTTTAATGCTAGGTTTGGTTTGAAAAAAGCTTTTTAAGAATAATGCTCACTTCAGTTGCTTTGTTAATCTTATAAAGTTCAAACACATTCAACAAAATATTCAATTGCATGCTTTTGCCAATGTTAAAATAAATATTTTAAAAAATTGCCCTTTTTTATCATTAATTCCAAAATAAGATTTTCATTTCCAATTATACTTCATAGTATATACACTTTTTATTTGTGCCACAATAACTCATTACAGAATTATTCAGTTAAAGTCATATTTTAAAGTTATACTAAACAAATTGAAATTTTAAAAAAATGTATTCCATATTAATAGTTTAATAGCCTAAAGAAGTTAATAATCTTGGCGAACAAGCTGGTTGCAGAAAGCAGCTAGTTATATATTATATATATAATTTTATATAACATATATAAAAATATTTTTTACATACATATATAAAAAATTATAAGTAATCCAGATTACACACAATTTAAAGCCTTTTGTATCATTTTTATGTTTAATATAAATATATTTTTAATGATAATTACATAAATTCATCACAAAATTTAGCTGTGTGTAATAAATTCCATTTGCAATATACAGGGAAAAATAATGGTGTGTGTTCATGGAATGTTATTATCATGATTAGTTTCGATTCATGCTGAGGTAGTATTTTCAGAGAGTGTCAATTCTGCAGTGGATTTTGGAAGTGCAAATTATTTTGAAGAAAAAAACATCAGGTTTTACAGCATAATAAATTAATTGAAAATTGAGGTTTGTGCATTCATTGGATATTAATGGACTTTCTTTAATAACCATTTGGTTTTATTCTAAAAGAATAAGAATAAAAATTCATTTCTCATTAGCACCATTGTTAAATCCAACAGATCATTGTTAATTTTGGAAGAAAATTATTTACAGGAAAATTTATTAATATATATATACATATATATATTAATAATTTTGTACTTATGATTTATTCTTTAAAATCTAACATATGAATCATTAGAACAAACTGTCAAGTCTACATGAAATTTGGAGAAGTAAATTCATATCCCATTTTCAGCAACATTTCATGCAGTACCTTTATTTTCCAAATCTAAATTTCATTACAATGTAATAGCATTTGATCATGATATTAGATTCAAATCAGTTCAAATATGTGATGATACTCAATCGAATTGGAGTCGAAAATTACAACATTCTAATCTCAAATCTGAAACTATGGGATCAGTTTGAGAACTTCTAAACTCTCGGAAAGAGGAATAAACAATATCAATCATTCTCATCATCTTAAACCAATTGTACAAAATTATTTAATAGATGCAGTGGGAAAGTCTGTTCTTAAAATGAGACAGAAAAATCATATAAGTTCCCAAATTTAAATTCCTAGCAAAAAATCTATAAAATACACTTGAATTTCAGAAATATAATGAATGAAATTGTGCTCACCTGTGAAGTCACATCCAGCAGCTTCTTGCTAACCTTTTCAGCTAAAATGAAACAAAAAAAAAAGTAATTACCAAAAGAATTTATGTTGCCATATATTTCAAGAATACTGAAAGAGAAGTTTAAAGGAAAGAAGACAACCCATAAACATTGAGTACTTGGAAAGTATTCATTCAAACCAATTATTTTTTTAAAGACAGTTCAGAATCAATTTAGAGGATATTTTAACACATTAGATACTGTATTTTTAGATAGAAACCAGATCTAAAAATCTTGATTATCAATAATTTTCACAAGCAAATAACTGCTTATTAACGTGAAAAAAATTATTGAAAGTCTACAAGCCAATATATTTAATTTCCTTATTACAATTCATTAATGCAAGATATTGAAGTAAATGCAAGTGCTGTTCACTCACATGCAAATGAAAAGAGTTTCAAGAGAAATTTATGGTAAAAATAACTTGAAAATCTTGTGCTGCTGATTTCCTTGAGTGTTAGCTCAAATGTAAATCTTTATTACAAAGTTTCCACAAACAAATTATTCGATCATAACAAATTTTGTTCTTAAATAAGTGAAAATAAATTAAAAATAATGCTTTATTTTAATGGGAAAGAAACCGAAAATAAAAATTATATTACTTTAGAAATTTAAATTTAAATAAAATATCTATTTGTAATTATTATTGCAAAAGCATTTTACTTTTAATTGAACCATTCTAAGTAATATGGAAAAAAAAATTACAATTTTTGTCAACAACATGATATCTTGGACAGCATTATACTGTTACGCCTGTTAATTGGAGGAGGACACTCACCTAATTCATTCTCTATTGTGGATGGTGGTCTGATGAGTGCCAAGTGAGGAGGAGGATTAGAGCTGAGTCGTTCATTCTGGGCTTTCTTAAGCTCATTCAGCATCTGTGTTGTGTTATCCAATTTCATCTGGAATGTTCTTCTTTTGTAAAGGATTTCTTTTCTTTTCTCCAAAGAGTTCTTTTCTTCATTTTCATTCTTTTTGTTTTCATTATCTGTAAAATGCAAATTTAGAAATATGCAAGTACAAATTAGAAGGGGTGAGGGAGGGCCAGATTATATGTCATTGACTAGATACAGTTTTGGTTTTATAATTTTTAGACTATTTAAATAATTGAATTAAAATATCATGAAAAGAATTTGAAGAAAAGATTTTCACACACAAAGATTATTTCATTAAAAAATAATATCAAAACAATCTCAATGTAAGTTAACCCGTTAGAATTATGTTGAAATTGATTTGCCAACTTCTTCTGTTCGGCTGTGAAAATGCAATCTGTTTCAGACAGCCCAAATGTCAAGAAAAGCTGTAACAAGAATTTCCTTTGTAATAGCCTTACCAGTTTTACTTCTTTCTTTATTATTAAATGATTTTAATATAATTATTACACTATTGTCATTCCTTTATCTTCCAAGAAATAAAATAAAACTAAAAAATATAAGATAAGCAAAGTATTTAGAATTTTTGATAAAGAGAAAGAATCATATAACACAGTATATTTAATTTATAACAACACATAGTGCACATAATAATATAGAAGCAATAATAACATAGTGAACATTTATCCTTTTCATTTCCTAAATCAGTTGTTGCATTTTAAGTATCCATTTGCATAAAACCATTAATATTGTATTTATATTTACATAAAACTATTTGCAGCATTATTGTATCTGTTTACTGAGTACTAAATTTTAATAGTATAAAGCTCTGGACATTCTTATACAAAAATAATCTATCAGTAATTTTTTTTTAAAAGTTATTTTATTTTTAAGTAATTGCATTTCTTTAAATGGTAATACAAATAATTATAAACAGCTCTGTAAAAGGTAAAAGTTACACAATTTTAAAATGTTTGATTATGTCCAAATAAACAATCTAATCTGTTAAAACTTGATTGAGAATTTTTCAAGGTTTGTATAATTTCTCAATACAAATTTGTTCATATGAAAGATTTTTAAAAATCTAACTTTGGAATATTAGCTTGGATTCTTAAAAATCATCTTGGAATGAAATAGTGAATAGGCTAGTAATTAAATTTTAATTAGTGGATAATAGTATCAAAGATATATATCAAATACTTTAAATCCTTAGAAACAGAAATTAACAAATAATTGAATTCAAAAAGAAATATCTTTCATACCAGTATTTTCTAAGCATGACAATTCCATATCTATATCATCAAAAGAGTTCATCTGTTCTGGCTGAAGTGGTGGAGGAGGAGAGGATTTATTTATTTCATTCTCATTTAAGGGCTTCAAAGCCTTCCTTGCCTGAGTTTCTTCTTCACGCATGGCTCTTCTCTAATTTTATAGAATTTTTAAAAATTTCTTATTTTCCTCATTTTTAGTGTTTACAATCATAGGAATGTAAATAAACAATAAGCACAAATAAAAATAACAAAATAACTAGTTATACCCATGCAATCTAGAACCAAAATCTATATTTAAAATTATATTTCATAAAACACTGCAAAAAGTATTTGAAACAGAGTGTGATCTAAAATTTGTTGCACATAAATTTATTTATAAAAACTATTTTTCTTTCATAATTTTTTAAAAATTATTTTCTCTTTTTAGTTTTTAATAATACACCATAAATATTATGCAATATAGGAATTTTTTTTCCCAAAAATTTATTAACACTATTCAGATGAAATGATCAAATTTTAATTAAATTTATTTAAATGATAATTTCTGAAAATATTAAAATAATAGATTGTTACTCAGAATTCAACTCTAAAATTTGTTTATTTTTCTCGCAGGATTTATGTTTCTGTAATATTTTCCTATGGGAAGCAATTAATTTAATCTGAATAACTAGCACATATCAGAATATATAAAGCAGATATTTACATAATAAATAATAGGTAGCAAATGATTAAAATAAAACATAAAGCAAGAGAAAATATTGTATGGCCTGAAGGAGTAAGAAAAAATAATTTTTTAAATTTTCCTATGATTAAGGATAGGTTGTCCAATTCTGTAGATTATATGATATTTTTTATCCCAACTTATTTAACATTTTGACATAAACATTAACTGTTTAAAGAGATTCAGAAGTTCAATAGGAAAACAGATGAAAGAGGTCTTGAGATTTTGTGGAATGGCAATATGTTTGTTCAATCAATTGGCAGTTATAGATTAAAAGATAAAAAGATTTTTTATTAAATAACATGAAATAAACTGATAAATCACAAAAGGAAGATGTTGACTAATATATTTTGAAATATTAGGAGGAGTGCTACAATTAAAATGGGTAAGCAATCTTTAATCTTTTAATAAAAAGAAAAGTAAATAGGAATCTTACTTCTTCCAATATCTTAGTTGTTCTAGAATGTTCTCCATTTGTTAAGCTATCCAGCATCTCATCAACCATATGAATCATGTAATCATTGTCTTTAACAAAACTCAAAAGACTGTAAATAAAAATTGCATAGAAATATAATTGCCCCAAATTACAGCAAACATTTAATTAAGATTTTATATATTTGCATACATAATTTATTAATATTATTAGTTATTTCAGAACTTTTAATCAGAATCTGCAATAGATTTTCTCAAATATGTTCATTTGGTTTCACTTATCCATAATAAGTCTCAGAAAAATTGCCAAACAGTATTTTTCCTTTAAAATTGGAAAACAAGCTCTAATTAAATGAAAGCTAAGTTCAGATGTTACTTAATTGTATTATATTCATGCATTCCTTCATTATATTTTTATAATCAGTTGCTTGTATTCTACATGACATTAACTTACTTTAAAAAGTTTCAGTTTCCCATTAGTAAACGTAATCTTAAGACGTATTTAAAGAAATAATATTTTCAGGTCAATATATCTAAGCTCATTGCTTTAAATTCAGATGAGAAAAAGTGAAAAATTTTAAATAAGCCTAACTTTGAATACTTATAATGAAAAATAAATACAAATTAAAATGAAGTGAAATTAATGAGATTTTACTTTATTTAACCTTTTTTTTTTTAAAGAAGATTATCTTTTCAAAAGATCTCATTAAAAAGAATCATTTTACCTTTTATAAAAACCATTAATAAAAATCAATTTATGGAATGTACAATTCCTTTCTCGTGCTTTCATTGTGCATATTTTTTCATTTACCTTCTCCTGTTAAGGCTGAACTGAAGTCTAAGTCTTTCATTGAATTTCATTTTTATGAATGCAATTTATATTAAAATTTTCTGATAAGTTTAAAGTTCATAATAATTTAAATCCAGGTTCTAAAACAGATCAAATTCCAGGAAAAAGATAAACATAACTACAACCCAAAACTAGATCAAAATCTGCAGAAATTCAGATTCTTTAAATTCTTTCTTGACTGAGATAAGAGATTATGTTGAATTATTCAAAAATTATTATATTTCTGAACTTAAATCTATTGTTATACGAATAATAGATTTGAGCCTGCAAATCTTAGAGTGTAACAAGTTTCCAAAAAATTCATCCATTTAATACAAATAAGCATGATTTATTTCAATTTAAAATAGAGAACTGCTACTAACCTTTCCGCATATTGCACTCCAGTTTCATCACCGTAAGTAGCAAGTACAAGATCAGTATCTTCTTTACTTAAATTGGAAAATGTGGAATCATAATGGGGAGCATAAGAGCTGTATGATCCATAATTATTATACTGAACTAGAAAAAAAAAAGGAAGACATATATATTTGTTAAATTTCAATAGCAAAAATAAAAATTAAATGCCAAATGGCTGTTAAATAGTTACAAAATATCTAGGTTAAGGTATGCAAAACTACAGATTTATCTTGGAGAAACAAGCACAATTATGAAAGTACTCTGATAGTCTTAAGAAATTGTTGCCTTTTTTTTAATTCTTTTTTCTATCCGAGTCATACATATGAATTACAAAAGTAGTTTTTTTCTTTTATATATATATATAGAGAGAGAGAGTCAAGAACTGATTGTCACAATGTCACGTTTAGCTTGTAGATTGGCTAGCTGAATTAAAATTAGCTATACATCTTAAATATTAAGTACAAAACGGAATAATATATGGAGCCTTTACGGTTCAAAACAATTATTCTACAATAGGAAAATTTTTTAATGAGGATTTAAAAAAGATTTTTTTAAGGCATCTGAAGAGCTACCAATGATGTTCATGTTAAATGTTGCTTCATTAATTAGCAGAAAAAATAAGTTACCTTCTTTTATACAAATTAAATTTAAAGCTTTCAAATAGAATTACTTCAGTATAAATAATTAATTTTGCATTTCCTCCCACCAGAACCTGTAATTTAAATCTGCTATCCATGCAGATAGTTGAGCAGACACAATAAATGGAATAATAAAATTTCTCATAAAAAACCTGAGGTTTAAAATAATTTTTAATCTTTACTTCATCCCTGAATACAAGTTATAAATTCTGTTTCCTACATTATAATAATTTTATTAAAGATTAAAAAGATGGTTAAGTTTATATAAATATGACACATGACAAACTGAGAAAAGGCACTATTTTTCAATAACTTTTTTATTTTTAAAATTTACTTCTTTATTTATTATTATTCATATAAAAACTTTATTCAAGAATAAAAGCTTTGAAAATACACAAAAGAAAAGAAAATAGAATTAAATTACAGGAAAGGAAAATAAGATTCTTATATAAACTCATCACCCTCCATTGAAACAGAATAAGTAAAACTGAAATCATATAGCAGTATACCTCAAACCACATAATATTAAAACAATCCATTCACTTTTGTAATAATTATACATTCAATAACCTATGAATTTATGTTTAATGCAGCTAGGAATTTATTACAGGATGATGTAAAAATTTACACAAAAAGTACTGTTATGATGAATAAGAAAATCAGCAATCTCGCATCCCATTCATTTCTACTTTCTTTGTAAGTTGATGTCAGGGGATATATACTTCTCTATGTTTATTTGCTAGTTGTATATATATATTTCTCTGCAATTTATTCATCCGTAATTTGTATGTGTCAATTATTTTTAAACATTTTCTTTAATAAATAAATAACAATATCAATACCAGGTATTTTCATGTCATATCATTTTATATAAAAAAAATATTATGAAATACAATTTTAACTTGGGAAATAATTAAAGTATTAATTACTTGGTTTAACAAAGTTTTTAGGGTCTTCTTTGAAGCCAGCTATTGTACCAGTGCCTTGGGTTACCTTCCCTGCAAGCATTTCAAGATTAACTTTCACATCTTTATCACCTAAAAGCAAATAAAATTCAACATCAATCTCGATTTTTTGAAAATTATGATTGAAAAAATATTGCTGTTTACTAAAGAATTTTCATGGTATCACAAACAAGAAACTCTTGAAGCTTAACCCTACCTGCTTTAGGATGTATTATTGCCAAAGTTGTAGTGCCATTATCACTTTGACGCAAGAATCCAATCTGAAAAACACAAATTAAATAATTTGTGATTGAAAATATTAAAAACAAATCATTAATAAAATTATAAATTTTTTATTTTATAATTTTATTTTTAATTGGTACTAATTACAGGTATGACACAAGCTTGGGACAAATGAAAAGTTGAAGACTATAAAATAGCGAGCTGTGCTGAACATAAAATTTGGATGTGCAACTTTTTAAAAAATTGGATTGTGGGGGACAAAATTTTCAGGGAAAATAAAATTAAATCATATACTTGATACATAATCATATACTTAAAATACGATACTCAATATAAAGGATATGCTTGGATCACAAAACACAAATTTAATATAATATGAAAATTTAATACAAAAAGTAATAGTTTACTGGGGAAAAAATAAAGACAAATAAAGCTGTAATATAGTTTTAAAATATTGTGTATTTGGATTATCATTCTAAGATATATAATTTATGTCATGAAAAAAAAATATTGACTTAAATTGGTTCCAAAATTTATTCAAATATCCTCCACATTAAAAAAAATACATAAAATGGTTAAATTTCATCCAAGTTTAATTAACAATTTAAATGAAGCTTATTATAAAAAATCAAAACTGTTTTAATCTTACATTAAACTGCCATCAATGACTTACTTAAATGCCTCATACAAACAGTATATTAATTTGAATAATTTTAAAAAAATTATTATTTAAAAATATAATTATTGTTTTAAAACTATGAATGTATAATGGTCAACTCTACTTAAAAATGTAAGACAAACCAACAGTTGCAAAATATTAATATGAATAAATAAAATTTATATTAATACAGTTTTACAAAAATTGCATAATCAAAGTTTTTAAATAAAAATTCACTTGAAAATACTAATGGGAATTTCATTGGGCAATGATAATCTCAATCAAAATGCAATGAATAATAATATAAGTATACCCATTTCATTATCATACATCATTATCTATAATAATCAAAAACAAGAAATAATAAGAATTTTAAAATAAAGGATAATATTGTTACAAGCGACATTTTAAGTATACATTCATTCAAATTCAATTCATAATGAATTAGGAGTTTTTTTTTTAATTATTTTTTATTAAAATGGTACATTCTCTTTGGACTACACCACGATTTCTCTAGTCTCCAAGAATTGCAATTGTATCAAAGTATTTAACTTATGAAAAAATGCTGCTACATAACTATATCATTTTTTTAGAATTATAAAATTTTGCAGAAAAATTTGGTTAAATATATTCTTTTAGCTGACAAGAAGTCACAAATGCTTTAAGAAGTTTTGTCATAAAAAAATTAGTTAAGATTTATAGTAGATAATTAAAAAGAATAACTGACTACCTTTGTATTTGGTTTTTTCAAGGTTAAGCGGTCAGCAGCCGCCTTTGCTGCTTTTTGAGCAATTTGCAAGATTTCTTCAGGGCTCATGTCATCATCATCTTCATCAGGTTCAGCAGAACTCCAGCTAGAAAAGAAATTTTAAAGTATTCACAGAAACTAACCTGAATAAAATGAGATGCAATTATTCACTATAATAAATGACAACAAAACTAAATAAAATTTAGTAAATATGGTTAAAAAAAATGGTTGTAAAAAATTATGGTTCAAGTTGTTAATGAAACTAAACCTGGCAATGTTAACATTTCTGGCATTCTGGTAAGATTAGTTGCCTCTGAAGTTGATTTGCTAAAATAATAGTAATGAAATGAAAGTAATAGTAGCATAAATTAATGAAACTAAACCTTGCAATATTAATATTTTAGACAGGTGATGAGCAACCTCTGAAATCTTTTTGCTGAAGTAATAGTATACTGATCTATAAGAACTCAGTTTATGTTATGTTCTGTACCTATTATAATATTTAAAAAACATGCCTGTATCATTTAAAAAAAGGCTCACATAACAGCATGATATAATAATTATAATCACACAAAGAGAAATAATACTTTTCAAAAGCTAACTACATCACAATCTTCTTAATTTACCTAGAATCATTTAAGTCACATAGACACTAAGCAAAGAAACAGCAATGGACAATATCAACTAGTGCTGCTGCAGATCATAGAATTTGTTTTGGTTTAACAATTACAACAATAACAATATGAAATCATTTCATTTCAGCTGAATATTATATTTGTCACATTACCAATTATTCAGTATACCACATATCAATAAATATATAAAAACCCTCTTTTGTTATTTTATTTATAATTTCATAGTTCAATTTAACAATATTTAAATTATTAAAAAAAGCATGAGACTATGCAAATTTAAATTTAATTTGTTCATTTAATTAATTAATTTTCAAAGCAATTAATAAAAGTAAAGATTAGGGAGAAGATATTAAAAATCTCTTAATTTTTATCTATTACCCAAATCAGATAAATAAAATCATTGTAATAAAGAAACATACAGTTCATATTCCAATTGAAAATATTGAAAAATGAAATAAAATTACACAAAACTTTCAAAGCATTTTACCATGGTGGAACTTTTGATTTCTTTGCTTCAGGTTGTGGAATAACACCAGGTTCAGTAGATGCTTCAGTGCCAGGTAGTGACTCTTCACTTTCATCATTAATATTGAAACCCAACTCTTCAACGCTTAGATCCAGCATATATGGAAAACTGCGTTTCAAGCTTACCAGTTGTTCCTGAAAATAGTTTTTAAGTTCTTTCTTAAAATGCACCCATCTCAGGTGGATGAATATAAAATTTTATCAAAATGTAAGAACTACATAAATTCTAGGCATCAGTAATTAAAATTTATAACAAAGTATGCAAGTGATGGATGGTTTGACAGTAATGTGACTCTAATCTTCACCTTGCTTAAACAACAAAAATAACCAAAATAACATATATATATATAATATAAAAAAAACGTAATCACAAGTAACTTTCCAAAAACAGATGAATATAAATAGATATTAAATTTACCTATACTGAAGACTTTAAATGATATTTATTAAAAGTTTCTAAACATAAAAATACATAGACATTCTGATTACAAGAACGAATTTAGTTAAATATCATATAAAAACGATATTCTCAATCATTTGTCGTAACTGCATTGCCTCCTTTCCAGTATAACCCACTTACTGATTCTTAAAATGTCCCAAAGTGTTTAAAATTGTATTATTGTTGCTAGATAAATTTATAAAGCAATATTAAAAAATATTTGATGGTTTGTGCCATTTTTATTTTCAATATCTTAATAATTTCATTAGTTATTGTTGATACTTTATGAGTTTTGAACAAGGATTGGCCATACATTTTGTTTATATATTGATAACAAATTCAGATTTCAATTCAGCACTCTTTAAGGATTCCTAAAGATGATAATCTTTCAGTAAAAAATTTAATTCTTCTTCGAAATTCAACCCACTGGAATTAATTGCAGTTGCTTCAGCTTCCAACATGGAGGTAAAATTCTCAAGAACACTATTTTTAGCAATGTTTATCTACTATGGATATTATTCTAGTATAGTGGAGTTTGCTAATGGCAGTATAGTGTTTCCTGGATCACCACAATTACCATTTTGAATTATTATTGATGTGCTTAAAAAAAGTCTTACAAAGTCATAATAAAAAAGTAATACTATACCATTAAGATTCTGGTCAATTCTTGATTACTTACTCAAAATTAAACATTATTTTTATTTTAAAAGTTAAGAATCATTCAATGCAGAATGGAAAAAAAAAGTTCTATAGATCTACATTTTTTTAAAATAGTAAAATTCCTTTGATTATACAACAATTTGTTAACCAAGAAAAGGAGAGAGAGGCCAAAAAATAATTCATTTAGGTTTTTATAGCATCAAAGTTTTCAAACCAGCTTTAAATAAAAAATGTTCATGTTAACAAAAAAAAAGGGAAACTTTCAAACAAACGTTTGTTGCAAACTAACTTTAGATATTTTAGAATTGGAGTTCACAGCATAATAAGAATTCATAAACAGCAATGTAATATCTCTCACAACAAAATTTAAATAATTTTCCTGAATACTTTAACTTTTTAATTAGCTGAAATGAAAGAAATTATTCCAATGAGTCTCTCCTAAAACGACTCCCATGAAAGAAGCTTTTTTTTTTTCAATTATTATTTAAAAACTTGCTGCACATGCAATATTATTTTCTAAAAATTTCCAAAATCAGCTCCTATGTAGAAAAATATTAATCCTTTCTCTTTCTATGATAATCGTAATTTACAAAGATTTAAATGCTGAATAGTCAATAGGTTAAATCCTCCTTTTGTGGTGAAAACAAGGTTTTCATCTTCTCCTATTCTAAAATATATGATACTATAGATGTCAAATATAGACAAAAAAATTATTTTACAAAATTTTAGAAGTGAATATTGTAGATATTACTTCAACAATCATAAATATTAATAAAATGTAAATATGGAAAATGCAAATTTATTTAATTTGATCAAAATAATTGTTTAATTTTTTTATTCAATAATCATTTTCATACTATAACAAAGTAATTATTAAATGATTTACTTCAAGTATTATTTTTTGTCATGCATTGTTTCCCATTTTAAAACTACTAATTTATTAAAATTTTGCAAAATATCACATAAAGTCCATATCGACAAAAATAAAGAATGTTGAAGATGAAAATGTTAAATTTAGAGGGGGTGGGGTGGGGTGGGGTGGAATACATACACTAAGAGAAATAAAAATTCCCGAATTATTATCCTTAAAATATTTAGTTTCAATAAAGACAAAGAACTGAGTTTCCTTGAAATAGAAAAACTGGATGGGCAAAGTAAAACTCAAGAATCTTACCCGATGCATGAATTTCATGGTAGCATGCCATAGTCTCCGAGCTGATTTATAGTAAATGGTGTCTGGTCGATTGTATGTAGTAGCATTGTCACACATTAATTTCATATCACTCTGGAAGGAAGAAATGCAGAGTGAAATAAAAAGTAATTCAATCAAATTAATTAAGCAGTTTAAGCAACTTTCATTTGTTAAGTTTAGAAATAATTAAAATAACACAAATTTGAACAATAAAAACTGTAATTTTACATTAGATATAAATATATATTGGATAAGTAGAAGGATACAGGATACAAAGATTACAAGATGTGGAAATTAAAAATAAAAGAATATATTTTTTATTTACCTAATGCAATAACTTTAGTAATCAGTCAGACAAGCAGAAAAAAAGAAACTAAAAAATACTTCTAATAGCATATTTAATATCAACAGATTCTCAATTTGAGTGCAGTATTGCACACCTTAGTTGTGGATTAAGGCTTTTTGCAGCTTAATACAGTAAATCACAAAAAACGTTTTTTAATAAGCTGGTCAATTTATTCCAGCATTCAAAAGTGCAAATTGCTTTATGTATCTGAATTGCTATATGTATTAATTTGTAAATTAATGTACATAAAAAGATGAAAATTGGTATAATTATACAGTTATTTATTGAATTTTAATCACTATTAAAATAAATTTATAATTAAATTATTATTTTATTCACAAAATATTATTGATGTAAGAAAATAAGTGAAGAATGTGGTTAGAAAGAAAACAAGTTACAAATTTCACTCATGAAATAATACTTGATCAGATTCATACAATGACCTCAGGAGAGCCTGAAGCAGTCATCACTTTTTCCAAAGTAGTCTTGTAGATTATCGATCAAAATATAAACTGAAGATTGTACTGGCTAATTTATTTGCACCAAATCTTGATCTTTAAGATATTTCTTGATAAGTCCAGTTCTGTGGGGTAAAGCATCAACAATTCCAATTAATTCCTACAAACAGCATTCATATGTAGTTGAATATATGGAATAAGGATCTAGTATTTCATATCAATGAGAGTTCCTCCATGAAGCAAATGCAAGTCAAAATTATTACTGAGAAAGATTTTAGCACAAGCTTTGATTTCCTCTCATCTATAATTGTATTCTTCAATGTTAGATTGATGATATCTGATGCCTTATTCTGTCTGTTTTAGAACCTAAAACATTCTCAAGAATAAATAGGTCTCTCAGAGTAAAGAGATCCATTGATGTCTAATCTAAATAACATGATCTCTTAGCCAATCCAAACAAACACTTCTTTGTTGCCGATTCAGAGGAACACACATAAGTGATCTTCTTGCATAGAATCCTTCAATACAAAGATAACTTGATATAGTCATAGCAGATATTTTCATTCAAAATGATATGAAGTAAACTAAAGCACAGTAATAAGTCCTAACCACTTCAACCCAATTTGCTGCAGTTACCAATAAAGATCGAGTATAAAAATAAATATTGTGAGGTAGCAGGAATTAAAAAAGGTTGTTGTATGGAGTATTTCTCATACGGTCAGAGTTTTTAATGTCTCATCTGCAATCTTTTTCTCAGTCAAATTGATCATTATCTAGTCAGAAAAAAGAACTACAAATGCAGTTTATGTTGAAAATGTATTTAATTGGCTCATTTAGCGAATGGCAATTTGTTGAATTAAAAATGCAAAAAAAATTAGTTGTATATATTTACCACTGGGGATTTATCTTTCCTTTTTAATTTAGAAAGCACAAAAGAAATGGTCATTTTTCTTAAGCAGCTTTAACATTCTTAGAGAAAGTCATTTAAAACTTTTTTGTATTCAATAAGACCCCCCACCCCTTCTTTATTACTCTGGAATATAATATGCCAAAACAATGTGTTCTTTTTTTTAACAGGTTACATATACTGAAGCATACAGGACTTTTGAAACAATTTAAATAAAATTTATAAATGAAAATAAAAGAAAACAAAACCTTAAATTAATAGAAAAAGCATGAGTTAAAAATTAATTGCAGAAAGATTCAATGAAAGAAATGATATATGAAACAGAGGAAAGTAAACAAAAAAGAGTGAAGGGGGAGGGGAATACCTTGAATTCTGACAACGATTTATAATCTCTATCATCTATTTTCTTGGTAATAGTGCTGAAGTCCATAGGGTTGCTTATAATACTAGAATATCCAGGAGCAATAGCATCTGTCACAGGCCAAGCAAAAAAGTCATTAGGATCCTTCCTGAAAATTAAAAAACATATTTCATTAATACTTCCAATGTATTACAGTAAATCAATGAACCAACAGAGTTGGTACAATAAACATTAATTTAAAATATAATATTCTTATTGTAACTATAGACACATTTATTTATCTCAGCTGGATTTCAAGTATAGAAATAGAATTCTCATAACATTTCTATGGTTTTCTGAGAATAACTTCCAAATCATTTCCTTCAAGTGAATATCCATTTATAGCTATTGTCATTTCAAAACTTTCTTCAGTTGCTTAACAAATGCAAAATCACTAAGTGTAAAGAGCATTCCATTTAAATAGACCATGTGTAGGCATATACTATCGAGGTGGGCAGTAACAACGGGAGAGTTTGAGGATAATTTTGATTTGATTGTCAATCAGAATAAGATAGGTATATCACCAATATATTTTTCCTTCATATCCTCACACTCCGAGTGCAAAATATGGCTCATTGTTTCAAGTACACTAAAAGCATAACTACTAATTTGGATAGTACACCCAGATGACAGTTATTTTTCAGCTATTGCTAAATATTCAGATGCCATCCAAAATCCTATTCCTGTACCAGTTTTTCTCTGTATATTGTTTGTAGAAATTTTCATACTTTGCTGGCACTCTCCTATTTCAACTTTTGTCTTTGTTATTTATTGAACAACTTTCAATTTCATGTTTAATTTTTTAAAATTAAAAAGATTTTATAACAAATGATTATTTTATAGGAATGATAAAAAATCATTCAACTTGGTTACACTCAGATATATTTACTTACATAATAACACATATTTTATACATTATTTATAATTTTATACACTTACATCAGAGAGAGGGGGGACAGAAATATACAAAATCACAAATAGTTAATTTTCTATAATATTTATAACGGTAGTTTTAGAATAGTATTTTATTCAGAGAGTAATGTGAAATTTTTTAATGCTTCAAAAGAAATACCTATGTGTTTTTACTTACTTACACTGCAAAGCTGACAAAAAGAAAGAAAAAAAAATGACAATTAATCAAGAACTGGAAAGGCTAACTACAGATTGCTTTTATATCAACAAAAATTATCTAAAACTGTGCAGGAAAACTAAAAATGACAAAATGCATTAAAAATAAGAACAACTTAAAGGTAAACAATTTGACTTAACTTAACTGAATATAACTGAATTAACACCTTATAACTTGCTGCACTTAATTTGAGTACACTCTGCTTTACATCATATTTGCAACATTAGTATTTATTGCTAACTAGCCGCATTTGGCGACCAGCCGGTTCGCCAGTATTACCGCTCGCTACAATTTTCAATTAAATATTTTAAGTAACTGGTCTCTTAAAAGATTCTCAAACAAAATATTTTTAATCTTCAAATTTTGATAGTCATACCAAACTTATACTGTTGTTCAGATCGTTTCGTCCAATTTACTATATATATATTTTGCTAATTTGTTGTCATTTCCGGTAAAACTTCAACTTTAATTTATAGTGGACATGATGAAATTGCAATTAATATAAAGATATTTTTTAATAAAACCAAGTATTTTATATTATTTATCATCTTTATTGTTATTTATTTATTATTATTATTTTTGAATATGAGTATCGCGAAATAATCGCTCAGTATTTAAGTCTTATGTGAACTAAAAAATATTTTTCATAATTTATGTAATATCTCAAAGAATAATTCAACAAAAATTTCTCAGATTCAGCATAAAATTCAGTTTTTAGTTTTGCTTTCAAAAGGATTGAAATGAAATCAATAATAATATTTTGTTCTGGCCTATAAATATATTTCAAAAATTATGAAGTCTAAATTTAATGTAGTAAGGTATCATATTCTGGACACACCAAATTTTAAATAAATGAATGAATGTTTCCATCAACTAAGACTTATTTATGAAGTTTTAAATCTTAAAAATTTAGAAAAACTCAACATTTTCATGATCTTAGGCCAATTAATCTTGAGAAACCTGCGCTCTGATTGGCGTATTTTCTTTGAAACGAACGATCAATGGAAAATCTAAAATTATCATTTTTTTATTGAATAGTGATATTCAATTTTTTATAAATCAGTCAGTTTAAGGGATTGATTTAGTTGACTGGAAATTAACTCTTTTCATTTTAAATATTAGTGTTTCAAGAACATTTTGTTATTCGTGATTTCCACAGCAGAAGCTTTATGTAAAATCAAGAATTTGTTATTTATTAGAGCATTTATTGAATCAAGTTACATAAAATATAATCATTTTCCATTTAGACCATTTTAGCAGATCTGTGTCTTACTAAAGGTTTACAAATTAGTTATGTGGCCCTGATTTGAATGGATATCCTGTTCATATTAAACAAAACTTGCCTTAAAATAAAACTGATTTATTGGATTAATAATATAGAGTGTGTAAAAGAACATAAAATAATTTTTCTTGAATTTATTTTTTAGAAAAAATAATATTTCATATTTGTTTTATTTCCTACAGACACGTGTCGAAAATTATATTTTTGCAGATTTCGTTTCCAAAAAGATTTAATTTATTTTTAGTTGGAGCTTTAATCAATGTGATGGCAACACTTTGAAAAAAAGCTAATTTTTCCCCATGAATGCGAAACGTGCTCGTGCATCTTAAATTTTATTTTTATTTTGTACGAAAAAAATTGTTGAAAAATAAAGTTAAAATATTTATTTAAAAATTCATTAAAAATATAAATTTAATTTTAAGGTTAAAACATTGGTATCATTTAAAAGATAAATTTTTATTCTTTAGCTTCATGCAAAAATCTTTTTTGTGCGGTAGTATTTTCGGAAGTTACAGCAGAAACACTCCAAAATTTTGCTCCAATTTTAAATAAATAAAATTCTAATTCAAAATTCAAAAAAAAAAAAATAATAACCCCCAGGTGCACATTCCCGGACTCCAAGGTATACACGTGCCAAATTTGGTAGCTGTAGGTTGAATGGTCTGGCCTGTAGAGCGCCAACACACACACAAACACACATTGAGCTTTATTATAAGTATAGATAACTGAATACTAATTCAACTACCAACAACTCTAAGTCCATAATTAAAAAAATTTAAAGATCAATTTAAATATTTCCTTTTTGTTTTTTAAAATGTTAAAATCTCCAAAATAATAAAAGAAAACTCTTTTAAAAATGTATTCAAGTGCCCTTGAACTAAGATGAAAGAGATGAATTTTTTTAAAATTATGGAACAACTACATTAATAAAAAGTACAAAGTACAAGTGTGCAACAAGCCTTTGAACAAACAGCACAATTTATTGTTTTAAAAATATAGGTAGAAGAATTTCCTCCTAAATTCATGATTTCTAAAACTCTGAACAAGAAGCCTTCAGAGTTTTAGATATAAAAATTTCAGGATAAATATTTTTATAAAATAAATCTTGCTTCTTATTCAAAAGGAGATTTTTAAAAATCTAAATAACTGAAAGCAGCCATTATAAGTAAAACAATAGAAATAAAATGCACAGAAACAATAAGATAAATTAAAATAAATGAAAGAGCTACAGAAATTTACACACATCAGAATATTAAAAATTATATTTCTATGTATTATAGACAGAGAAATGATTTTGCCAATAAAACTAATTACTTACGCTTGTAATTTCTTCACCAAGAAACTGAGAAGAATCTGAAGAGGTGTCTTCATAGTCTTTTTCTTAAGTGTACAAGTTCTGACATCCCGTGTTTGTTTCTCAAGAGGAATAATAGGATGTGGTTCAGAAACTGGACGAACTGGAAGAGAATCCCGAGAATCATGACTTTCTGGTAACAAACGACTTGATTCTTGCTCTTTTCGTCGTTTTTCCTGCAACAAAAATTTTTTATCAATAATAAATCAAAAATTTATGAACAATAAATCTAAAATTCTTGAAACATCAAGAGACAGAGAAAAAAATTAAAATTTTAGAACTCTCAAGATAATAAATACTAACTAACTAATTATTACTCTAAAATTTTTGGAAAAATAGCATTCTTAATTTCACCACTTGCCGCATAAATGAAATTATAAGTAATAATTATAAATAATTGAATTCTTACTTTAAAAAAATATATTTTGTATGAGAGAAATTTCGATTGCTAGGGTAATACTGGCGATTTTAAGAGATCAGAAATTTTAAGAGAAAACACAATTTAAAAGGTTCTCTGATATCAGAGACTAAATGCTTAAATGATTTAAAACTTGATATGACAGTACAAGAAAGCAACTTTAAAATAAACAACAACAATAATAAAAAAATTTAAGATTTAAAAAGAAATATCTGTTTATTTTTATTTGACAGTAACTACAGCAATATTTAACAGAATTCTAATAATTATTAAAAGCAACTAACATAAAAATAAACATTCTTTGAAAATATTTTTGATTGCATTTATTTATTGTAGAAATACTTTTGGTTTCAAGCAACTTTTGTAATTCGCATTCACACTTATTTTAGGAGCTGTGATATTCAAATTTTCCACAATTTTTAGTCAGATGTTCAAAATCCAGTATTGGAATTTTGAGTCCTGATGATATGACAATAAGATCAACAGGAAAATTATGTTATTATATATATATATATATATATATATATATATATATATATATATATATATATATATATGTAACATTATTTGTTGTGAAGCAGAATGCAGTTTGAAGACAGTGAAGAGAATTGCTATTTCGCGACGTCGTTTTATTTCATTTTTAAGAAGCAGGCATATGTACAAGTGATGAGCACACAGAACGACACAGGAAAGGAATGAGGAAAAAGCTCTTGGATATTTTATCCCTGGTCTTATATAACCTATGATTTTGATAGGGAAAACATTTCTTCATAGCGCTAATATATTACGAGATTTCGATACGGATTTCCGTTACACACGTGGAGTAGGCAGGGGAAACACAGGGAGATTTAAAAAAGAATTTGCCTCATCAGCGGTATTTTGCCTCTTCACGTGGAGTGTGGGAAAGTTATTTTAGCTGATTCTGCAATTTAACAAAGCTTCTCTTGAATTAATTAAGTAGAGACAGTGGAATTGGATCACGAAATAAGAGAATATCTTAGAATAAATTTACTATGGGCTAAATTAAGATAAAATCTTGATATCATTACACACACACACACACATATATATATTGTTTCTCACTTGCTTGAATTCTAAATAAAAAAAAGAAGGGGGGGGGGGGGGAAGAGATATTTATCAAAGCTAGAAATAAGTGTCAATTGACATATCTTAGAAAGTATGACTTTGAAGCTACTGCAATAAAACATAAAATAATATATTAAAAGTTGACAAAGTTATAAAATGAAATAAGATCTTATTGAGTTCAAACTAAAAAAAATTAAAAATATGACCAACATAATATCATATTATGCTAACTAGATGTACTTTAAAAATTTAAATCTGCTAAAATATATGATAAAATTTAGTCAAACATTAAAAAAAAAAGCAACAATTTGAGAAGACAGTATTTAAAGGTAAATTATTGCACTACTTACACTATGAAATAAAAAAGGTAAAAAAAAAAAGGTAAAGATGTAATAAAAATAACCCAAAATAACACAAAAAGCATACAAGTGATAGACTTGGTAAAATAGGCAAATAAGGTGTAATATTCCTTTAAAAAATATTAAAAAAAGAAATTATTGGACCTTGTGTTTTATTTTGAAAAACTGAAAAAAGGGAACTGTATCACAGGAAAACTAAATTTTTAAATTTCAAAAAGTACAAAAATAGTCTTTGCAATAGTGTAACAGAAAATGTAAAATCCTTAAATCTCCTTTATGGAAGGATAATAGTTACTCTTAACTATGATACAAACAATATACAGAATAAATATAAAAAAGGTTACAATGAAATATTAAAATGTATTATATTTTGTGGTTACTTGCCACATCTGGTAATTTTGTGTGGTTTGGCTTAACTACTTAACATGTTTTTAGTGGCTCTCATTAATTGGTTTATATTGGCTTATATGCTCTTGTAAAATAGTATTCACTCAATTAAATATTTTTTCAATACAATTAAACTGAATAGGCATCAAATACTTTTATATAATGGATATAAAATAACATATAATAATTTATATAATATAAAAAAACAGATAAAACAGGTTATTTTAAGGTAAAGATAAAAGTTGAGTTCAGTCCTTGAGCAAGTATTACTATGTCACATTTGGATTTTGAGTTATTCCATTCCCTATATAGCTTACTAAAATTACTCGTAGTTACAATTAATTATAGCTAGTTAATGAACTTACAATTAAAGCATGCCAACATTTAGAATATTTAGATTGCACAGTGCCTTTGACAAAACTCAAATTTCTGGGATTTAATGTTTGCTTTTGAAGCAGACAAAATTGTATCATAATAAATAAAAAATTGCAAGCTATTGATATAAAATAAAATTTTGTTTCATTATTTTTCTTTATAAATTTATCTAAACCTTTATTTATGTACAATAGAAATATAAATAATATAAATTATATATATATATTTTGACATTTAAAAGCAATCAAATGTTATGGAATAAAATATTACTCTCGATTGTTACAAAGAACCGAGTGCATTTATTCAATTAAATTGAAGACTGCAATAATACAAGTTTTTCTATTAAGCTTTTCCATTTGAAATTTCGCTTTTGAGCAAAATCTTTTAAGAGTATTCATAGTAACTATTTACAAACTTGTGTATAAATACACCATTGTTTTTTGAAAAATCTTTGTATTTAAGTTTGTTTTTGTCAAAAATTATTCTTGGTAATAAGAAAATAAAAGTACCAACTTTATAAAAATATAGACTAATTTTATAAAGCTATATATAAAAACATAGATTCTTTAGTTATTTTTGCTTACATGCATTAAAGAATCACAAGAAAATAAGTACTATCAGCATTCAAACATATCACTACTTTTATGTAATTGCACAATTCAAGTTTCTACATCTAATTTAAGAAATCTTTATATGAAATAAATCAATGATAATATCTTACTTTTCTTTCATGAGAATGTTCTCTATGATGGTGGTGGTGGTGATGATGCTTTCTTTTTCGCTCATGGCGCTCCTTGTCTTTATCAGTTGATTTCTTTTTCTTCTTCTTCTTGGATTTCTTATGTTTTTCATGCGAATGACTAGAACTCTTCTCAACAATCTTAGTCTCTTCAAACACAGGTTTAATATCTTGTGGAATGCGAGGAATCTGGGAAGAAGAAGAATTAGAATTGGATGCATGAACTGGAGATTGGACACTTCCTCCAACCTTTAGCACTAATTTCAATGGTTTCTCTTGCCGATCTGTAAAACAAGAACAAGAAATCTTATTATAATGTATTTGTCAGTGAAAAAAAGAAAATAATTTTCAATTTGTTTCTTTATTTTTAACAAGAGGAAAAAATAACAATAAAAAATTAAACTGATACGAGATGATATGATAGGTTAAACTCTACTGCAACAATAATCAAAAATTGAAACTATTATACCTCAAAAACCATTTTTCTTCATTGAAATCAGACAAATAAGCTTAATTTTATTACAAATTCTTTACCAAAAAATGGCAAAATTTTTAGATGAAAGAGACAAACCAGTCTTTCACAACAATTTTAATGCTATATTAATTTTTGATTATAAACATACTAATTTAATTAACAAATTTATATTTTCTAATACAATTTCATTTTTTATTTGTAATTGATAGATTTCAATTTAAGGTATGAATTTAAGTTGAACCAGTAATTGAAATTTACAATTAGGATTTGTATTCAAATACAGCCAACTGTATTATATAGAAAAGTTTATTTATTTTTTAATCTTGTCATGATAGTACAATTGAAAAGGAACTATTTGATATAATGTGTCTTTCATTTGCAAAAATTTAGTTCTTATGATAGCTCCCTTCTAAAATTGCCCCTGATCATTTCTTTCTTTGATATATTTCTTCTTATTTTCATTCTGGATTTAACTGAATAGCCACATTTAAATATCCACAGATATTCCTATAGCTGTGTATGAATCCCAATTTACCAACCCAATTCTATATTAATCAGTTTAAAGTTTGCCATTTAATATGGATAACATAATTATAATTGCCATATATAATTAGATTTGTCTAAGCTTATTACTTTAAGTAATTATTAATTGACTTGTCTAAACTTATTACTTTAAGTAATTAATAATTGACAAAGAACTGTAGAAAGATTTTTAAAAAAAGATTAATACTGATACTAAATATACACTTATTTAACACTGCCAAAAATGATTTAATTAATATGTCATCTAAAACATATACAAAAATGTAATCTAATGCAGGAAAGATAAAATTAATTGCTAGATGTAAAATTTTATCTTTCTTCTTTTGAGAAATTCTCAAAAATTGCATAAGTATGAAAACACTTACTTCAGTACTTTATGAAAGTAAAACTTTACTACCTGAAAGCAAAAATTATTAACAAATGCCCTCTCTTAAATGAGAATGAAAAATAAACCTATCACAATGCTCCAATTTTCAAACTCTTGTAATTTGCATTTAAAAAATACATATATATGAGGGACAGAATGCATCTTTAATAGATAAATTCAAATTACAATTGCAGAAATAAAAAAAGGAGATAATCAGCTAATTCTGATGGTTTAATTAATGATTATTAAGGATTATGATTTATCATAAGCAATCAAAACTGGCAAATTATGATAATCCCAGAAATATCCCATAATTTTTTTTAAATGAGATGATTTTTTTATTTTGATTAAAAAGTGTTATTTTTTAAACTAAGAACAAAATCTTATATTAATAAGTTGAGTTCTCTATTCTTTTAATATAAAATAAATTTCAAATAAGAAGAGACAAAGATAAAAATCTGATAAATACATAAATTATCTGGAGGTGAAGATTCGGCACTCGGTGAAGATATTTCATACTCACTACATCTGCCAACTTTCTTAAATAATAATTTTTGTTTTGGAGCTTGATCTATAGAGAATATAACAGAAAACACCAATTTAAAAAAGAATTCTTGCAAAAAAAGTATATAATATTAATTAGTATAAAACACTTAATTATCAATTTCTAATTTCACACAAATAATTTTTGTTTTCGTTTTCTTCACAAGGATCTGTAAACAGTTAAGGAATAAAGTATCTCACATACTGCAATATGAGAAAAATTTCTATAATCAAAATGAATAACCTAAAATAAAATAATCTAACAATATACACAAAAAATATATATATAATCAAATTTCTTTAAACCAGGATACAATATTCTAAAACACATTTGCATTATTACTTATTTTTATTCATTTGAACAATATTTAAATTTTTATATAAATAATAACATTTTTATATAAAAATAAAGAAAAAAGAAATGTTTGAATAAAAGCAAAGGAAAAGATCAATGAATAAAATAAATACCAAATCTATAAATGCATATAATAATGAATACAAAAGTTAATCAATATTCCAAAAACCATGGTCTGTAATGAAATTGCAACAAATATACCAAAACAAATAGTAAAATAACAAATTTTCTTAAACACGAAAACAGTAACAGCATAATTTATATAATTCCTAAACATAACTATAAAATTATTAAAATAATTGGTGGAAAAGCAAGGTAATCAATCAAGATGGAATTCTAAAATAACACCTTTACATTCACTAGTATTAATAGCTTCCACACTAATATAATTGATAAAATCAGATACATAAACGAGAAAGAAATAATATGAATACTAATAAGTGAAACTGAAAGTAGAAAATGTATTTCCATTTTTCAGATGATATTTAAAGGAAAAGCAAACAGGGTTATAGATTATCCAAGATAAAATGAAAACAAACTTTATGCATTCATACCATATATATTTTAAAGTAAAAGTACTTTATATATTTTGATGTAAATTTTAAAGGAGCAAAAATTAAAAAAAAGACATGCTCCAAGTGCCATTTACACTAATTAAACCACTGAAGATGATTAAGGTTGAAAAACAATCCTATTATCCCCGAAGTGTCACTTAATCTGGCTACACCACTAATAATTTTAGATGGAAATAAAAACAACTTAATAAAACAAAATTTAAATTAAATCTACGATCGTAAATTTCAAGTTATCATGTGAGAACATTATTATTTTTAAGTCATTATTTGTCTTAATTTAAGTCATTAACCACTTTAAACCGGTTTGAAACAATCACGAGACTTCTCTAACGGTCTCTCTCTCTCTCATCTGCTGTCAAAGAAGCATACATAATAATAAAACAAACTGGTAAAAGCAGGTCAACTTTTTAAAATCGCACCTGCTTTCAAAGAAGCATACATAGTAATGCAATACTGGTTAAAGCATTTAAAAATTATATGCAATTAAAATTACCATTTATGCTTTATTCATTGCCCATGCGATTTTGGGCTTCAATATTCATTGCCTATGTGATTTCGAGCTTCAAAACCTCCTAACCAAAATAACATCATGTTCTCACATGACAATAAAATTGATTAACAATTCACAACAGCAGGAACTTACTGCATTTTTTAAAATGTGTTTCCTGTGTGACAGTGTTCTTAATTTAGGCATGTTAACTCATTTTTACCACAAGAATTACTATTGTTCTCATCCCAAATTTCTCAGGATTCCATGATACCATTATGATGTATAGAGATGGAAGTATAAGTCATTAACATTAGCAGTATATCAGATTCCAATTCTTTCAAAATTCAAAGTCTTACTTTATCTTTAAATCAGAACTTACAGCAAGCAAGAGAGAACTACCCTTCTATATCGGTATTGATTATAAGATCTTTTTAAAAGTCCTAATTCTAATTAATAGCTGTATCTCAATCCAACACCTTACAAATTGGTTGCCTGTCACTAATGGCCTAAAATAATAGCTCAAAGTAGCTCAATTATTCATAATTTTATTTCAACTCAGAACAACTACCAATACTAGTAATTTTCTCTCTATAATGACCTGACAGACTATGAAGCCCCTCCCCATAAATTAACTAAAATAATTTACATTAATAATTGACACTGTATTGATTTGTTAAGAGTAACTTTAAAAGAATTCTGCAAAATTTCAAAGCACAAAAAGGTTCTAAAGTTCTTTCTGGTACTTCAGGAAATCCTTTAGTGAGATTCTGATATTCAATAATAAGCGATATTATCAGATCGTATTCTCTTATTTCATGCAGCTACTTTCAATACCTTTTCTTTGAGCATTAAAAAAGGAACTTCTCTAAATGCACAAAATACAATTCCAACACAACCTTCACAAAACATCATTTATGGCATTCTGCCTTCAAGAGGCTATAGGGAGAACCCTTTATTTTATTTATTTATTTATCATGGATTTTGTTAAAATAATATACTCCTTGGTTTTAGTCTAACTAAACTAATCTAAATGATACAAAAATCAATAACATCCTCAATAATTTAACATTGATATATGGAATAATTTTTTTTATGATAATGAAAATGGAAGGAGGAACTACATGCTTAAATAAAAAGTGAATGAGATAAGAATTCATATCAAATAAAAAAAAAATAATTGAATGAATAGTACTGCACTTCAATGAATAAACATATTAAGTCCAAAAAATAAAATTACAAGACAAATTTGCTGGCTTTAAGTGAAACTTGATATAAGTAAATATAAAATCTCATAGAGAAAGTTAGCTTTTGTATTATAGAAAAGTAATAGGGGGGAAAAGTATAAGGCATTGAGATTTGGGAACAAAAATGTAATAAATATTATTTTGAACAGTAAACCTTTCTTTAATACAGGCAAACGGAAATGGATATCTTATAGAGAAATTCAATATATGTGATTACAAACTTCAAATGAAATCTTATTAACCATAGACATTTTCCAAAATATATGTATAGAACAGATAAATGATTTATTTATATTTTCCTGATATATAAATAAATCAGGAAAATTGTAAAAATGACAATGAACATTTATTTAACAATTTTATGTTAACTTTTTGTGAATTTACACATAAATAATCTTATGTGGTGAACAACACAGAAATGAAATGAAAGTTTGAATATAGTAAGAAGATCAATATTTATTCAAATTTTTTTTATCACATTGAGTGTCTATCTAAAGATTAAAAATATTACATACAGAACTTATATTTCTTACAACTCTTACAATCTGAAACTGGAGTGCCATTGTCTTTTTCAATTTAAAACTTCAGCTTAGCACACCTAAAGAAAAAGATTCTAAATTGACACATCTGAATGAGGGAAAGATTTTCTTTAAAACTTATTAAGGGGGCAGGTGGAATTTTTTTTTTAAGTATATTTACGTATAGAATAATTTGTTGGCATAGTAAATTTGATAGTTTAAATCTATAGTTTTAAATTAATAAAAGGAAATTTTTTTTTATCATAAGGTGAAATCAGGCCAGATTATCAAATAGATAAAATTGGCACCTGCCTAGAGACCACACATAATGGGCAAATAGGTTTTAAGATTTTTTTTTTTACAGTAGTTTTAAGGCAAATTTATGTTTTCATTTGATTTATTCAAACTTATTTGAATAAGAATCAAGGACTGTTTAACATTATACCTAGGATTAATTAATTCTTTTTGATGCTTTCAAATTAGTTTGCAGATCACTATGGACTATTTTGTTTTTCAATTCGTTGATTAATTCATAAGGCAACATACTGGTAAACTTTAATCGTTTAAAAATGTTGCTTCACTGCAAGTCTATTCTTATATTAAATTCTTTTTACATACAAAATATTAAAACAAATTTTCTTAAAAGTGATCCATAATTAACTGCTTTATAATATTTGCAACTTCTTATAAGGTTTTAAAATCCATTTTATTTGGTTTTAGAATTTGAGAAGAGGGAAAGCAGCTCCAGAGCTAGCATTAAGTCCTGTAGAATTTAATCTGTCTCTGGAAAAAATCACATTAAGACCCATCTATTTTTAAATCTGAAAATGTAAAAGAATTGCTTTAAAAATAAAAACTACACATTGTGTCAGAAGGTATAAGAAAAGATTTCCAACAAAAAAAAAAAAAAACTTTTGATATAGAGAAATATTTTTAAAATTTAAAGAGAATCAAATTTAATTTATTAGCCTATTTAAAACCTATTCCAGTATGGATTTTATAATTTTGAATAGGAATAAGAACAAAATCAGGGGAAGTTCAGGTTCTCTTCCATATCACAAATATGAGAACAGCAATTTTTAGCAGCTATGAAATAGGCATGAACAGCAGCTATGAAATAGGCTCACATGTATGATACTTTTAATTTAATCAAGTTTTGAATCTATGAACCTTTACTCTGAGACCTTATCACCAGGCTACTATAACTTATAATCAAAACAATGCAGCAAATCCAATATAGTAACAGTAAAGGATAAAAGAATACAGATTTGAAAACGATATTAAATAAAAAATTCCTAGCAAACCCCAAAAAAATTTCCATGGAATTATACATTAAATAAAAAAATGTGGAAAATTAGATTTGGCAGTAACAATTTCAGATTTGTTTGTGTAAGAAATAAAGATACATACATAATATCACCAAAGTAAACTGTTAGCAAATCACATTGATTAAATAAATAATATTTGCCTTTTCATGACAAAAACAAATACACACAGAATACATAATAAAATCCAAGTCTAAAATTATTAATACAGAAAATATTTTTGCATCTATCAGATCCTAACAAAACCTTTTCTAAAATCTCTTTTTAGTTTTTATTCCTTTATTTATTTATTTTATAATAAAACTTCTTGAAGTAAAAGATACTCTCTCTCACACATACATGCACACACACACACACAAAAAAAAAACTTTAAAAGCAGCAGAAATTTTATAAATCAAAATAAGAACTCTATACTAAAACTGAAATACCTAAATTTTAAATTAAACATTAGAAATTTCTTATATATAAAATAGCTTTAGAATTAAATATTAGAAGCATACAAGCAAAATATTTGGTGTTCTCATATTAGAAAATCTGAAGACAAATAAAATTTTATTATTACAGGCTTAAAAACTTTTAAATCAGAAAATTAAAAACATTAGGTATTTATCAATTTTCAAAATCCATTTTACTTTTTAAGGCAATGAGAAAATACACCTAAATGCATCACTTAAAACTAAATTAATAAATTTGGGGAAATAAATGTTTAGAAATCAAAGTTGAATTCAGAAGTTATCAAATAAAATCAAACTAAATGCATTTATATGTAAAGTTAGAATACCAAAGAGAGCATTACAAACATGATGATTCTAACATAAAATGGATAACAAGAAAATATGAAAATACTTAACATGTATTAATTGTACATAAAACTGAAAAAAGGAACTTTCAACTGCAAGCTTAGCTTTAAATAAATTATATTAATTTAACCCCTTACCTGCCGAGGATAACTTGCGAGATTTGGTCCCCAGAGCCACGTATATAGTTGCGAGACGTATATATACGCCAGGGGCAGTTAACACATTGGCTTAGGAAGACGTATATATATGCCTGCGGCAGGCAAGGGGTTAAAAGAAAATTATTTATTTAAAATAAAACTTCAAGTGAGCAAATGACAACAGGTAACTTGAAGTTATTTCTCTCAATATCCTTCAACTAATATAAACTTAATTTTTGAATCAAATATTCAAAATGATATAAAATAATAAATCAAAGGAGATTTTTTTTCTTATTTTGAAATTCTGATCAACAGTCAAAGGGCTAGGAGAAAAAAGTTTAAGAGTTGGATACAAGATGAAGACAATAGTAGCATGAATAACTTTCTTTCAGGAAATTATAGGATATTTCATGTTAATGAATCATTTTATTACTTCTAAAAAGATGAAACAGTAAATATGAAGGAGTTTACATATATTGCATAGACGGCTTGCATTTTCAGAAAATGTAAAAGAAAATAGGGTATTTATTACCTAAATTATGGTGGCTATCAAATAATTAGTAAGAAATTTTTAAGTTCTCCAATTATGTTGCCTTGATTTTACCATTTTCTTTTTTATTTATTTATTTCCAAGTAAGGGTTCTAATTTCATGAGAAAATTAGATTTAATCTACCTTACTTTCATTTCTTTTATTAAAAAAACACTAAAAAAGTGAACTGCAGTTTCAGCCCAATAATTCAAAGAAAAAGCATTGATAAAATACTATTAATTAGTAATATTTTATATTTGACCAAATTAATGCTCTTGAATGGTTAATTATTATAGTTCAGTTGTTTCACATTCAACATGATATAAGTTACTTCACAGCATTTTGTATAACGTTTTCAACAAATAATTACTCAGTTTAAATTAATAACAATTTCCATTAAAAGTGCTGCCGATTGTAACTTGCAATCGGATAGTAACACAGAATAGAATAAGTTTTAATGGGCACATACGGGTAAACCATGTATTCCGAAATTTAAAAAAATAGAAGGAAATTCGAATTTAGATTCATAAATCGTAAGAGACAAATATCAGATCAAAAATAATTATATATAGAATAACTTATCTAAGACTTTCAATATTATTATGCTATTAAAAATATAAAATAACATACCATCTAATGATATTTCCTTCTTCTCCGATTTATGATGCTTTTTGTGCTTTTTGCTTCCCATGATAATTTAGTCTATACACAACGAACTATGTTTGTTAAAAAGAAACAAGCATCAAAAATTAAAGTTCAGTAGCATTTGTAATTCTAATAAGCCAATCAACTTAACTGTTAAGGTTTATTCAATAATAATATATATTACACAAAAATCACAGGGTTCTTATTAATTGGCAAAATTAATAAAAGATATATATTAAAAATTACAAAATATATCTATTTCCTTAAACCTTCCGTAACATTTCAAAACAATTTACAAACAAGAAAGTCGGTCTTTGCATTTACCGTTGCGGTTACAATAATATAAACACGTGATTGGCAGAAACTCAAAATGGTTTATTCTTCATAACTGGGTAAATTTTCGCTGTTTGAACACCTGCAATTATTTATGAAACTAAACGCACTTAAAAAGCTGGTAAATTTGACCTGTTTGGTAAAAAAGTAGGATAAGAAATAATTGTAGATTTTTTTGATTGACTGTGTATAACATGCGACTTTGGCGATCTAGTATTTTTAAAAGTTTGACAGAATTTAAATTATATTCTACAAATATTACAAATGACATCAAAAACCGGCGGGTGAGTTAACTGTCTGCTGTTCATATTAAATATTCGACATTTACAAGTACGAATAAAATACCCATAATCATCCCGTCAAATTAAAGGTGTTATTATTGCAGTAACTACTATTCATTTTTGAGACAACAACCTTTAAAACTGCATATCCCATTCTGTTTATATTCTAATCACATTTACTTATTTTTGCTTGTTTGTTTGTAAATGGACATGTTAGAGAATTATCACTATTAGTCGAATATCCTTGTAGTATTTAATGTTATATAATGTACAATATATAAGGTGCAAATTTTTTGTTTCAATGTTAATTGAAACCTAAAGTATGTAATTATATTCCAAATTTTCAGCAGTTTTTAATCAGATTTTTATTATAATTTTCATTTGAAATACAAATTATAAACCTATTGGTGCTATTTATTTAATGAGAAAATAATTTTAAGTTCCAAATATTTACTTTTATTGTTTTGCTTTTCTTAATTCCATAAAAAATGTGATATTTAGAAATTCCATATTTGCTAATAACTATATTTTCCCATTACTTAATAAAACCTTTAGGCATTTATTGAAGTGTTTTTAAATCTAAAGAAACTGCATGTACAAAAAGGAAAAAATAAGTTTAAACAACGAAAAAGAAGTTCTTTACCATTAGAACAAATACTTTAATGATTTACTTATGATAATACTTTGGTTTTGGTTAACCCAATTCTTAGCTTTAATGATGAGCCATCTTTATTAGAAGTTAAAGGAATTAACAAATTTAAAAGCAACAAGTATCCAGATTCTATTCCCTCAGAATTTGCATAAAATATAACATATTAAAATATTGAAAAAAATCTACTGCTTTATTGAATTCTTATGGAAGCATGATGAACCTAACCTAATAATAACCATAACCTAAGGAAAGGAGGATTCATCATCTCTCCGATGCATAAAAAAGGAGATGGAGTGCACTAATTATAAAATTATCTTACTTTGCACTTTCTTTAAATTATTCTCCAATAGACTGCACAGCAAGTTAGTTACTTTTACAGAAAGCATCATTGATGATTATCAATGCAGTTTCTGTAAGGGAGCGGCAATGGAATAGATCTTTATGACAAATCATAGAAAAGAAAAGAGAATTTGATATCGAACATAGATTTTAAAAGACCTTATGACTCAAAAGTAGGAAATTGCTTATAGAGTTAATGAAAGAGTTTAATATGCCTGAAAAACTGATTAAGCTTATTACTATTACTTTAAATAAAACTAAACTAAGACTCACAATTTAGAACAACCTGTAAGAATTTGTCTTTTAAAATGGTTTCAAACAAAGAGATGTATTAACTTGCCTTCTATTGTTTTGCTTCTCAGAAGATTTTGAAATTAACATTACAGGAACAATTTTATAAATGTGGGTAATTTTTTTCATTTATGATATTAGTATTGTCAATCAAATCCTGGAAGTAATTAAACAGGCCTTCCTTTCTTTGGAAGCTGAAGCAATTCAGATGCTTGTCATCAAATGCAGTAGAACCAGATATATGACGTATTGGTTTTAATAATCCTTATTTTGAAATAAGAGAATGCAGGATTGAAGTTGTCAATAACTTCAAATATTCAAGCTCTGAAATGGACACACTAAACGACATAGAATCAGAAGTTTGCAACAATGTTACATTAACTAACATTTTTATTGGGGGGGGGGGATTATAAATTTAAAATATAATTTCATTTTCAGAAAAAAACCAAATTACTCATACAAAACTTTTATTAGGCCCATTCTTGCACATACTTCTGATACATGAGCAATGACTGAGAAAAGGAAGACTATATTTAACTGCCTATATTTAAAAGAAGAATTTTAAGAAGCATTTTTATGGAATTAAATGTGATAATTATTGAAAAAGTAGAACTAATACAGAAATTTACAAACTATTTAGAGTCAAATATTATTACATTTATAGCTAGCTATATGGAGGATTAAATGGGTAGGATACATAATAGGTTTGGATGACAATCAAGCCACTAAAAAGGTCTTTTTTGACTAAATCATCTATACCTAAAAAAGAGGGAAACCAAAACTTATATATCTGATTGCCTGGAAAAAGACTTGAAAACTATTAAGGTGAAAAATTGGTAAATCTTAGCCAAGAACAGGATGGCATAGAATGGAATTCTATGGAAGGCCAGGGCTGTTGCACCATTGAAGAATATCATCATTAATTAATTTTTTTTATCTTAATTTTACACTTACCATATTTATGCATCTTTATGGTTTTAAATTATTTCAAAGTTATTTTAATTTCTTTTTCTAAAAACTGCCTTTAATATATAAAATATCAATTTGGTAAATAAATTTACTATAGTAAATAGATTAAATCTTATTAGAGTAGGAAATACAATGATGATAAAGCTTTATTGAATTTCTACTTTGGAAACATGTTTCTCTATATATTGTAGCAATAAATTAATATATTTGTTTGAAATATTAATTTGATGATGTGTTATCTTTTTAAAAAATAATTTTTATTGCTTATACACATAATTAATAACATTTTCTTTTAGCATAAAAATGTTACTAGTGAATTTGTGAAAAAGCTTTGTTCAGTTATTGGTGAGGATAATGTTAGTACTTCCCTTGCTGTTCGGGAACAGTGTGGAACAGACGAAGGCTATCATGGGTATGATATTTTCTCCCTAGTTATATTTAGTATTTAAAAAGGAGATTGTATTTGTAGAGACAGGAAGGTTTATGAGATTTTTCTTCTGTACTTATGAACTGCATAACAGTGACAGAGTCATAAGAACCTGATGGTCTGTGTTTCATTAATATTTGCATGCATTGGCAAATCAATTCACCATTAATCCAAGGTTAATTTTGCTATATTTTCTTTTTGTACTACCCCATTGTTACCTGGCAATAAGGTATCAGTTGTGGGGTTAGAGAATTTTAGATTCAATACTGAATTTCTTTTAACATTTAACAGGGATTCTGTGGCAGTTTTCTGTTAAAGGGTTGGGGGGGGGGGAAAGGCCAAGTTATTGTTAATTTATTAAATATTAACAATGACATTACAATATTTTGAATATTAGTCATGTTAAACAAATACCTTGGTGTGTTTATACTGGTATCATTTATTAAATGTTATATCTAACATTTGTTGTTAAGTATTTGCCAGCTGGTATGACTTGAAAGTTTGTGTATCAGTTATAACTAAATAATAATTTATTCAGTTATTATTTTCATATAGTTTGAAGCTACAGGGTTCATCCCTACATGTCTATTCAGTAAATACAAAAAGGGAAAGAAAACTTACCTGAGCACTCCAATTTATAATTTTTTGGTGATGCATTCTTGTTATTAAATTTCAATTAAATATTACATTCATTTGAAGTTTTATAGAGCAGATATAATTAACTTGTAACTGTTCCCAGTTTTTAAATGAAATATTTCTGTAAATCTTTTTTTTTATACTGTATATTCTTAAAAACTCTTGCTAATATCAGAAATTTGAAATTTTTTTTCTGTTTATAATCATGCACATGGTTTTTAATACTACTACTAAGTCATGTTTATTAAATACTTATTTCTTTTGAATGTGATTATTCACGCATTATAATTTTCTTATTTAAATCACAATGCAATTTGCAAATATGCATTAAGAAGGTGATATATTTTCATACTTCTCATCTACTTCTTCCATTCTATAGACATTCGAAAAAAAAATAGGAAATATAAGATTTTCATAAAGATTATAGTAAAATATGATAGCATGAATAGTAAAATTTAAGTAAGAATTTTTAAAACTTTTTTTCTTGTAGAACTCCATCTTAAATTGAAATTTATTCTACAAAGTCATCTATGAACAAAAAATCTTTATACTGCAATTGAACATAAGCATTGACATAAATTAGGGAAAGTGGGGGGGGGGGATCATAATAAATTGAAAAAGGAATGCAAAATTAAATATGTTTTTAATAAATGTTACAAGGCAGCATCCTTGTGCTTTGTTTTAAACATACAAATTTGTAGAATCTGTCAAAAATGAACAAACACTTTCTAAAATTTCTACATATGGTTTAAAAGACTGACTAACAGAAAAAGAAAAGGTTGATAATTATTTCATGCAAATAACAAATATTATGTATTTTTTCAAAATATTTAAAATAAAGTAAACAATGAAAGTAAGAAAATGATTTTTAATATTATGATTTTGAATTATAGTTTACTTTCACTTAAAATATAATTTGTTTTTTCATCAAGTAATCAATATTAGTAATAGATTTTAAATCTCCTGTTTCTTTTTAAAATCAATCACCTATTCACTTGAAAAAAAAGTCTTATTATTATTTTTTTTTATTATTATAATTGATCTGAATCTTTTCAGTTGCTACCATTCTTTAAGTTTTATTAGATTGATTTTTCATTTTAGGTTATGTATAGCGTACACATTCTTCCCTGCTAACATAGAGAAATGGATATCAGCCTTGATATAGTTTAAAAATTGCCACTATCGTAATGTAACAAGTGATAAAAATGACAAATATTTGCTCTTTGTCTGTGTAAACAAAACAAAGCTAATATTAGGACCATTTTTAGATTGTATTTATTTTACAGCTGTATTAACTTTTATGCTTCACTATCTGAGTGTTTACTATTTATTATAATGGTATTAAAAATATTAAGTCAAGCAATGTGTACTTAAGAATTGCATAAAAGTATTTCAATTTTTTATTTTAATATATGTGTTGGTGTATGCATTTTATTTGTTTCTATCAGTAGGAATTTTTAGTTGAATGGTTATAGGTCACTAACATTTTATATTTACTAGAGATCTAATTTACCTCTTATTATTTTACCCTATTATTTACTTTTATTGACCATTATTTAATTTTTATGAACTCTGTTTGCTAGCAGTAGTTTTAAATCATGATTTGTTCCTACATTTCTGTGTAGTGTTTGAATCCATATTTTCTATTATACAGAACTTCTCCCTCTGATGTGGTTGTCTTTCCTCAGTCACGAGATCAGATTTCTGAGATAGCAAAATTATGCAGCTCTTTTTGGGTCCCCATGATCCCTCGAGGTACTGGAACTGGTTTGGAGCATGGAGTGGGAGCTACTATGGTAAATGATTTGGACCAAATTGTGAGATTTTTAGAACTAGTGAAATAAAATTTAAGGAAAAAAAATTGGAATCTTAATTAATTGGGGGGGGGGGAGTCCCTTCTTTTTGAAAACTTACTTTTAAAAAAATCTTTTAGCATGCTATTTTGAACTAAAATAAAGACCTAAATGAATTTTTTTAAAATTATAGATGAAAAACTTTTGCACCCATATAAATAAATAAATAAAAGAGCATGCGTATGATTGTTCCCTTAGCTAAATAGCAACTTTCCAGATTACAAAAGAATTTCAAATATTAAAATATCTTCATTAATACTATTTTCTATTATTTAATATATGACTTTATAACTTTTTTAATTGTATGTGTTTTTAGAAAAATGTTAATACTTGAAGGAAGAGAAATTATGAGATGAAGCAAGAGAAAAACAAAATCACGATAAAACATGAAAAATATTTTTTGTACTTGAAAAAATGTCACTTATAATAAGTTGATAGACATCTCGTAATCAAGGTAAGAAAGAAAGAATATATAGAAAAAAAATCTGTACTTCATGCAAAAAAGTGCCATGAATAACATGTTGCCAAATGTGATACAATTTTGTTGTTCATGTAGGAATTCAAGTTTATTGCCAAATATCAACATCGATAGAAAAAAAAAATGTTAGATTTCAGAAAATTATTAAAAAAGGGAAATTGATAGGGAAAACTTATTTCCATCAGTATGCATTTAAAGCCTGAAAGTAACTGCAAACTAATAAGGTATTTATAATTTCATAAGTTTAATTTTTATTACCATTATTTTTCATGAATAATATTTAGATGTTCTATTTTTTTGTACAAGCTTCTCTTTTATATTACGTTGTGCAGCTCTCTTTCATATTATTTTTATGGGCCTTTTTATTTTATTACAGGGAGGTGTCTGTATTGACTTAAGACGCATAACTTCTATTATAGAAGTGAATCAAGAGGATCTTGATTGTACGGTAGAAGCAGGAGTGACAAGAAAGTCTTTAAACCATCACATTAAAGATACAGGTCTTATGTTTCCTGTTGGTAATATTCTATTCTATTTTCTCTTCTAAATTCTTTTGGATTAATTGTTTTTTAAACCTAATTAGGTTGGTTTCTTTTATCATCTCCAAACAATATTATTGCTTGTTAATTAAAAAAATTAAATATTGCAATAAAAAATTGAAATCATGCGTAAGATTGTTCATTTTTACCAAGATTTATTAATTAGGTTTGTCTTTCCAGATCAAACTATTACTCCAATAATAAATATGATCAATATTAGTTAAAATGATGATATCTATTGAGTATTAAAAGCAAATTACTCTGATGATGCCAGATGGCATAACTATGCTTGAAAAACTTAAAGACCTTTATTTAAAAAATTGGTGAGCCAATAATTAAGATGTATATCCAATTATGTTTACCATTTTACAAAAATTATATACTGTTAATGTTTTGAATGATGAAGTTTTAACTGTCATTATTTTATATAATACCAGCTGCTTATTTTCAATTCAATATCATCTTCACCTTTTAATAAAGATGAATTTTTGTGTGTGTATATGTTCAGACAAGAAAACTAGTATTTATTGAAATTTTATCAATTCTGCTTCAATTTCAAGTTCAAATTTTATAACAGCTGACAAAGAAATGAAAGAGATCCATAGTAAAATGAACAGAATATTGTAAGATTTGTATAATAGTATGAGCTATATGAGTATTAAAATTGAAAATATTTTGCTGAAGGAAGCTATTAAAAGATCATGTTACATAAAATATTCAATTGAAAATTTTACTTGCATTAATCCTCACAAACAACCTGATCACCAAAAGTGGGTAGTCTTATTATTAACTTTAAATTGAATTTAAAGAGATTTCATTTTCTTAAAATTTAATGGCTATTGTGTGTGTGTGTGTTTTTTTTTAATTCTGTTATGAGTAGAGAAACAAAAGCCATTATAATGTTTTAATACCTATTTGTCTACTTATTTATTTTTATGAATGAATTGTATGGATTCTGAAAATATCTAAAAGTTATTATAATTTTTTATGTTTAATATTGATAAGAACTAAAATGTTTTTACATGCTTTTAATTTTGTACTGCTTTATGTTTTCATTGTTAATCTTTAAAATTATTTCAGAATTTTTTTATTTTTCATTTACTACATTCTGTTTTCAAGGGGACATACTTTTCTTTTATGGCTTAGTTGTAATATTTGGTTTATTTTAAGATGGAAATTAATGAAGAATATTGAATTCTGAAAATAAGTAAAATATTTGTCATGTTTTTAGAATGTCCTCAAATTTATATTTTAACAAGGTAAATAGTTAAGCAAATATAATGTTGCATATCAGAAATAACTTAATTTAATGTAATACCACACTGCATTTGTATATTATTCATTTATCTGTAATGTCTATCATTTTGTTATCTTTATCTATACATTTTTAATTATTTTATAAATTTTTTATTTTATAAATTTTCTGCCAAATATTAGGAATTCTTAAGGTATGAGATGTTCCATATTATTAATAGATAGAAATAATAAATAAATTTAAAATTCATCTATGCCACGGTACTCTGCTGTTCTGCAGTAATGATAAAAATTATTTATGCTTTTTCAACTACTTTTTGTTGAAGATCCAGGTGCAGATGCTTCTCTAGGAGGAATGGCTTCTACTTCTGCTTCAGGTACAAATGCTGTACTTTATGGAACTATGAAAGAAAATGTTCTGAATTTGGAAGTTGTTCTTGCAAATGGAAGTATTCTTCACACAGCTGGTCCTAATAGAAGGACAAGGTAATAATGGATATAATAATACTTTAAAAGCTAAATCTTTGCTTTTAAGTAATTTACGTCTACTTTATATAATATTTTTTGGTTGGAAATTCTAGCTTTATGTTAATATTAATTCATCATATAAATATTTTTTTTTACTAACTACTTTTGATTACAAGATTTGTCGCTCAATTAATTCCTCTGGTTAAAAATAAAGTGTATTCAGATTAGCTTTTTACACAGATTACTTGCAGCTTAAATACTAAACATTAGTTGCAATATAAAATATTTTTTCTTGAAAAAAGTTTTGTTACTTATGTATATGCTGAAGAAAAAACATATTTCATTTGTTTGTTCTTGGTGGATTTTTTTTATATTATAAAAGTGCAATAATAAATGCATATGTTTTTTAAGAGATCACTCCAAAAAAAGCCATTGTTTCTTTAAAAATCTCTTTTATGGTTAAAATATTATATTAAAGTATCAAAATTAAAAACCTGAAAAGAAGGACTGGAATCATTAAAGTTGTGTTTTCCTCAAATATTTTAGTCATAAAAAGCGATAAACTTATTTTATTAATAGTACCTGTCAGTTGATCAAAAGGGGAGGGGACAAATCATCGAAAAATATGTAAGATTGGAGATCAAAAAAAGAAAAAAAGAATTTTAAGAAAGAAAGAAAAGGAGCATTAGACCTATGTAATGACCACTATGAATAAATGACCACTGTGATTGCTAAAGTGTATGTTTGCAGAGTAAATTCCAATCAGAGCTTTAAATTAGAATCATTTTATATTTTGTTGATGATAAATTTTTGTAATTAATATTTTTTAGCGATTACTTATAGAATGATTTAGAAATTATCCAAATGCATTGATTAATTTTCTAGATTATCTTTATAAACATATAGACAGAAACCTCTTTCATATTAAAGGAGTTTAATTTTAAATGTTATAATTAATTTTAAATGTTAAATAATGTTATATAATGTTAAATGTTATAATAATGTTAAAATAAGTTTAAATCTTTTAAATGTTAGCATGAATTTTAGAAAGATACACAATGAACAATTTTAGCTGAAATACATTAACATAATAACAAAAAAAAAAATAGCTTAGTTGAGAAAAGAAGCAAAATGAAATTTTATGATTTAAAAGATTATATATGCATGGAAAAGTTATTAAATAGGCAAATATGTTGCTTTTTCGTGTCTTATTCTTTTATTTTGAATTTAAAAATAATTTTATTTGGAGGGCAAAATTAATTAATATTTTCTTTTAACTTATGAGTCAATTGTGTTCAGGAAATCTGCTGCTGGATATAACTTGACTGAACTTTTTGTTGGATCTGAAGGAACTCTAGGTATCATATCTAAAGTCACTCTTAGGCTGCATGCTGTACCACAGATGGTCTGTAGTAATTTCAGTCTTGTATTACAAATTTTCTTCACTTTACTTCCTAATATCATACAGATTAAGATAATTTTTAAAATTACCATTATAATTTCTTGCTTGTATGGTATATCAGAATAGAGGAAATGTTACAAAAACATAAATTTGTTCATTGCATCCACATTCAAATTCTAATACATAAATGACTAATACATATTTACATTATTATTTAGTAAAATCTTCTTTTGCTATTTAATAAGCTTTATGTAATTCTTAAGTTTTATATATTATCAACATAATGTTTTTTACTTTCACTATCTATTTGCTATTGTGTATTTTTAGAAACCTTTTTTCTTCTTCTTCTTCTTTCCCCTTCCTGCATAGGATGCTAATGTGATGTATTAAAATGAAATAAAAAGATTTTGAAGATTCCCACCCTAAAATCTACTTGGATTAATTCTACTTTTTTTTTCTTTCTGTCATAAATTTTTGAAATTCTTTTATTTTGATCTTCATAAAATTTAATTTTTCTTTTCATGAGGAAAAAGTGACTCTTCAATTATTCCTTAACTTTGATTTTGATAATCTCAAAGATTTATAGGGTAATCTTAAAGAATACTAAATTTTGTTTTTATGCAATTAAACCAAACTCACCTAACCCAAGCTGTTAAAATGCCTGTTGATACATACCTAGGAATAATAAAGAGAATGCTTTCTTTATAATAAATATCAAATAAATATTCTATAGAAAGATGTGGAAAAGACAATTAATAATGAGTTATTAGAGTCTTTGATATAAATGAAATGAAGAAATAAACTAAATATCAGATATGAATTACATATTTTAAAATTTATTATTACTATGATCTTATTAACAAAAAGAAAATGAGTGATCTGATGGATACCAATGGATTATCAACATTGAGACATACACAAGATATTTTTATGAAATTGACTACAGCTTTAATTCCATAAATTTGTATTTTAAGTGTATATGCTAAATTATAAATGTATGTTAAAAAAAGATGTACTTGTCCAAAGAAATTCATATTTGATGAAACTGGAGAAATTCCATTGAAGAATACATAAAATTGCAAAAGAAATGCAGAGTCCAAGCAAGTGTGTTTTATCTCATACATCATATTGACAGTGAATGAAATTTAAACCTTATGTATGAAAAATGCCCCAAATTAAATTAAAAACTGTTGAAATATCATTACAAAACAAACAGCATAGAAATACATGGATTTGTAGATGATGTCGGCCTTTTATCTTCAGTTTTGTATTCAGAATTCACAAAAATTTGGTGTACTCAAATTTTAGAAAATGTGTTAAGATTTAATAGAATTAATTACAAGATTGAATTTGGACATTGCATATCAAAAGGCATAATATCATCCTCTGATTAGTTTGCCACACAACTACTTGAAAAATATTTAATAGTAAATAGGTTGATCAACAGCTCAGTAGCATAGTCAGATTAATACAATTTTGTATTCGCATGGATAGAAAATATTTGAAACAAGCTTTGCAAAGCTTTCTGCATAAGTTTCACCTATATTATTTCTTTACATTATCATTGCTTCTCTTTGTAATTGGTATATAATCTATCTTGTGCATATCAGTCAATGACTTGAAGAGGTATTAAAAAGTGATCTTCCCACATTGCTGATATATATATAATAGATTCTAAATTATTTTTACTTATATGGAAGGAAAATGTTATTTTTTAAAATATGATGCACAATTATATAACCATTAAAATACATAAAAAATAATATGCTTATAAATATAATTTATAAATGTTAATTTTTGTATCTTTGTTTGTAAAGCTCGTCATTTTTATTCAATATTCATAAGATAGATGTTAGCAACATAAATGACTCAAAAGAAAAATAATTAATTTTGACTTAAAAATAATTGTTTGAACTGTCTTCAGAAATTGTAATAGAATTGAACAAAATACACATACACAAGAAGAAGAAATTGAAGATAGGTATTTAGAAAAAAATTACCCATCTTTGGAGACCATTGGTTCATCAGGGTTAATGATTACTAAAAATTTCAGTTGTTTCTTCAGCAAATAATTTTTAAACTTAAAATTTTAATAGACTTATAACTTACATTATTTTAAAAGCCTTACACAGTTCTGTTCAGTAGGCTTTACATTTCATTAATTTTCTCTCTCTCTCTTTATACGTCCAATTAAATCACAGAAAAAAAACAGCAATATTTTAAACTGGAGGCACTGTAAAATTTTTCCACCATTGCCTGATTTTGAACTTAAGCATCATTAAAAGCATGCCTTGTACTGAAATTTACTCAACATGAAAAAATAAGCCAAATCTTCATATCTTGATAATCACAATAGAAGAAAAAAAGACAAAATGAAATGTTGTAAAACTTGCTTAAATATATTTTTAAAAATTAATTAAAAACAAAAAAAAATTATATTGCAAAAAATTTGAAATTGTTGAAAAGATTATTTTTTTAAAAAAACTTTTTTGTACTTTAATAATTTTAGAAGACTACAGAAGACTTTTATTACAGAAAAAAAATACGAATTTGTTTAATTTTTTTTTAAAAAAAAAAGCTATGATAAGCACATTCTCATCTTTTAAAGTATGTATGTACCAGGTTTGGTAGCTCTAAATCAAACTGTCTAGACTTTAGAGCATCAACACACATACTTAACATATAGTCAACATTATTATGAGTAAACATGGAAACATGGTTTTTATAACGTGGTGTATAAATCTTCATTAGATGATTTTTTTTTTTGATTGGCATATTGATTTTAAAAATAAAATTGCTGCAGAAAATTTCTTATTTTTTTAAAGTTTGTTTTATTTCCTAATTAAGTTATGTTAGAATAAAATGCTATGAGGCTGTACATCTTTGTTTCATTATGCTTTTTTTCCCCCTCTCTCTTTGCAATAGATGATTTCAGCCATTTGTTCCTTTCCAACAATTCAGGATGCTGTTCAGTCTGTTGTGCATATCCTTCAAAATAGTATTCCACTTGCAAGAATAGGTATACTTAAATCCATATCAGAACCAATTATGAAGTTTTAAAAATCTTCAGAATTATAATTGCTTTGTATTTTTGTACAATAAATTCTCTTACTTAAAGAAATATTTCTATATTTGTTTTGAATGTTCTCTATAATAGATAATTTGATTCATTATTTACAAATTATAAGCATTATATTTCTAAGCAGCGATAATTTATTTCAAAGAAATTATCACGATGTATGCAAGAGAGACACATCATTATATTTTAATTTAAAGCATTGAGAATATACAAAAACTAACTTTTGTTATTTTATAAGATATTAAAAATTTGCTGTCTGCAAATAACTTTAAAGTTGTATTTCCAAATGCCTTTTTTTTTTTTTTTTTTTTTGTCTTGAATGTCAGATTAACATCAAATGCACGCTCTTCAGAAAATATTATAAATTCTTGTTCACATTCCTGAGTCGGAACATCAAAGACTTTTGGAGTTATTTTCATCTTCAGAGCTAATTAATATTTAATTCTCTCTTCAACTGTTTCATTATCCAGATGATTCACAGAATATTCTTGAATCTGTCAGATAAAAATAATTGGGATTATAATAAAATTCAAGGAGAATGGGAAGTAATAAGTCTATGTACATGCTAACCATAACTCATTTTACTATTTATAAGTCTGTGATCAGTTTGGTTGAATACTACAAAAACATATCAAATTACAGAATTATAGTCACATAGATTGATATTATCAAACATTATGTTAAGAAATATGCTCTCTAGAAAATGTGCTTTGGTGGAAACCCTAATATACTATATGAGAATTCGGTTTAATGTATCAAATAAAAAGTATGGTTTTTGTCATTTAATTAAAATGTAAAAAGGAAGTAGCTTTTAATGTAATTTCTTAATAATTTTACTGTGTGTTTTTTCTTTTAATAATCAGCTTATTTACTTGTATTTTGCAATATATTTTTTTTGTATTTTTATTGGATCTTTTTTGTTTTATATTATTGATATGAAGACTAGAAAAATTGAAATTATTATTCCAGTAGATATTTTATGATGTAAAATTTTTTTTATTAACTTTTTAAAGTGATTATTTAATATCATGTAATTTTCTTGTTTTTCAGAACTTCTTGATGAAGTTTCTATGGGAATTTCTTGTTCTTACAGCAAATTAGATTATCCTATAGCCCCTAGTCTTTTTCTTGAATTCCATGGGAATGAAGAAAGTGTGAAAATTCAAGCAAAAGAAGTTGGTATGTTTTAAAATAAAAATACTTACCTTAATATTAGCAACTTTTCACTAACAATTTTTTTTTAATTCATAGTGAAAGTAATGTATCATACATAGTATATGGAGAATACCATTTTGCATTGCAATTCTTTAAAAACAAATTGTAATTTTGCACTTAGATTTATTTTTTATTTATTAATATCATATTTTACATAATTGCATTTCAGCTGTATTTTCCAACAACTTGTCTTAGCATACAATGTATTTCTGATATTAAACAATAGTAAAATATTTTATGAAGTGATAGCCACAACTCTATAGCTTACTTGCATTTGCTTTAAAAAAATTGAGTTTAGTGTCTACTAAATTCTAAATTACTTTGATTGTCCTTTTTAAAGTATAAAACAAATTATTGCTTAGTTCTCAAGAGAGTATTTATATATTACCAAGTGAAATTGACTTTTTATGATAATAAAATCATGATAAATATAACTGTGCATTCATTTAAATGCATATCTTTTGCTGTGCTGTGATACTATATTCTCTTTCTCCGGCAACATGCACTTTAAAATACTTTGTTGAGACAGCCATTAAGACCAAGTTACATTTAAGATTTAATTGAAACTTGTAGCTTAATTCTAACAAACCAACTGATTACCAAAGATAATTATTTATAAATAATATGAAATATTTTCTATTTCTAAAATGTCAAGATAAATAAGATCTGTATAAAAGTTTTTCTTTGCATTAATTATAATTATAAAAATTGATTTCATTGAATAAATTTCATATTATTATTCACATAAATTAATTAAAAATGCATACTTGGATAGTTCAGTATAAAAACCTTTTGTTCAATCGTGCAAATTTTAAATTATCAGAATGTTAAAAAATTTCTTTTCTTTTCTAGTAATAAAAAAAATGATTCTTTTTTTTTTCTATAGAAGATATAATTAAAATGAATGATGGCTCAAACTTTATGTGGTCTACAAATGCAGAAGAACGGAATAAATTATGGAAAGCACGACATGAGATCTATTATGCAACATTGGCTCAAAAACCTGGATGCAAGGTTTGTATGTATTTTTTTTACCAGAATATCATTTAATGGTTCTTTTAATAGAATCATACATAAAAGAAAATTATTTTAGAGTGTAGACAATGTGTAAAACAGTTGAAAATTTTACTTTTATGTGATCAGAGTGTATTAAACAAAAATTAAAAATAAATAAATTCATGTACATAGTTTAAAAGTATTATTTCAGTTAAAAATTATTAAAATTTTACAATATATTTATAAATTATATAATTATTCTATGTGCACCTCCCCCTTTGTTAAAAACATGAAAAAATACTTTTGATATTTGAATTTATGAGTGTTAGTTATGCATTCATACTATGAAAAAAGGTATCCAACTTAGAAATGTGTTGATAAATTGTATATTAATAGTACTGTTTTATCATTTTCAATAATTCTTACATTTAAATATGACATGATGTGATGCTGTATCTAAATAGTTAAGTTTTAAGTCTTGAAAAATTTGTCTGTCTTTAACATAACCATATCTAATTAGTTCTGCAAGCTTCTACTATTCTAAGGTTACATTAATTTTTCTTAAATATGTTGTGGAAAATTTCTGAAGTATATTAATGTGTTTTTTTTGTTTTTTTTTTCAGTCTGTGGTAACTGATGTTTGTGTGCCTATTTCAAAACTAACAGAAATAATTGTGACAACTAAAGAATATATAAGGAATTCTGGATTATTAGGTAAATGTTATTTAATAATAAAAATGTTCTTTTGAAATTTGATTTTTTTTAAATGTAAATAAATACTTCAAGCAGATGTCATGTTTTTAATTCTTTCTTTATACTTATTCATTTCTTATTGGACTTAAGTTAATATTTTTTAAAAATTAAGTTCAGAGTTTTATTTTATTATTTTGCTTCTGCAAATCTATATATTATAATGACATTTAAAAATTCCATTATATTTAACTGTGAAACAATATTTAATGATGCTTTCCTTTAATGTCAATAAAAGTATTATATTGTTCTGAACATTTTTAAAATCCATGAATCAGTAAGTCTATATGTCCCATGGAATGGATTTAAAGTGAAATAGTCCAACAGGATCTATAACAAATAACGACATTTATTCAACATGAAGGCATAAACACACAAACAATGTACATTTAAAATATAGACAAGAACAACATTTATAGTAAACAACTGTGCATAAGAAGCTAATAAGTAGTAAACAATTATAACAGCAAAAAGCACTTTAAGAAACCTTAGTTACTCTCTCTCTCTCATCTTAGGTACTCCTGATTACACAACTCTTTAACTAAATGCAGACTGGCTATTCAGCATATGACACAATGCTACTTTAATACTTGATGGACTCCAGCTTTATCTCCTGGACTTTTATAGTTTCCATGACAGGCATAGAAGGCTCTAGAAAGATTATCATAACTCACATCCTAATGGGCCTACCATTAAAATTCCTGCAGATTCTGGAATCTTGTATTTTGTCCTCCAGACCAGCGGCATGAATCTGGCAGCCACTCAGTGTACATCAGAGCTATTTATAAAACTGCCTTTCCTACGATGGAACTATTTTTGTTGAAAAGTAACATTATAAATTTATAAAAGTATTTTTACATTTTAATAAATAATTAATAGTTTTTTTAAAGAAAGAAAAAGCTATAAGATGACACATTTCTTTTAAAAAAAGTATAAACACAGTATATCTTTCTTTATATCTCACTTATCTATTTTTATATCACTTAAGTATTTTTTTTAATATGACATACAGCATGTTGAGTTTTAAATGTCATCATCATTGTTATTAGGTTCAATTGTAGGACATGTTGGGGATGGCAACTTTCATACACAGCTGCTATATGATCCTCAGAACAAAGAGGAGTTTGCCATTGCTCATGAATTGGAAAACAAAATTTCACAGTAAGTTGATAAATAATTCTGAACTAGTTTTAAAGCATATGATTTTTTCATGGTTTATTTTAACAAGAATATATATATATAGTACTGAATTTTTGAGTATTTTGTTGTAATTTTTTCTATCTTTTTTCATGAATCATTTTCCTCATTTGGCAATATTTGTTGCTGTAATTAGATTCCTTTGATTGCGACACTGCTTTTTTGTAGTTTTTTTTAATCAAATTTCTCTAGTTTAACAATATACAGGTTTTAGAGTTAAGAATTTTTTCAGTTATATTACTTCTACTTTTCTTTATTTTATACATTTTAGGTAGGTTTCTTATAGAATGACCTATTGCAATGGTTCTGGTAACGACTTAAGATAAATTCTGCAGATTTCACTAATTCATGGTCCTTAGAACTCCAAAACACCCTTTGTTCTATATATATATATATATATATATATATATAATGTCTTATTATAATGAACTACTTTTTGATTAAAAGTTTTTTGATAGCTGCGATTGCTTGGAAGTTTGCAGCTAAAAAGTGACAACTCCCTAATATATGACTATTTTTAACATCGATAATTACTGTTGCCAGTTTTGAAAAAAAATTAAACTTCTGGCTTTATTTCATTTTCATATTATGAAATTGTTTAAATGTTCGTTGACTGAAATTTAAGAGCTTGAATAAAACTAATTAAATAAACAAAATAAAAGAGGAAAAAGAGTTCATGACAACATTAAATAAAAAATAATCAGCTTAAAATATTCCAGAAGCTTTGTGTTTTACTTCTTTTGCGAGAATGTATTTGTTTTATTTTCCCCTTTAAAATATACCAAATTATTTTCTAAGGCTTGTATTTTTTTTCATGACAATATAAATAAGAATGAAATATTACTCAAAGATTATAAAATATCCATACCATTAGGAATACACATGAAATTTATCAGG
>JAPMOR010120360.1:0-35418 GCA_026543865.1 Argiope aurantia
AATTATAATTAATTACAAAATTACAAATATGTGGATGAGTCCATTCTCACCAATAATAAAAATTTCAGCTTTTATTTTTTTTAAATATATGATATTTTAATTTGATTATTTTTTGAAGTAGTGTTTAAGAATTTTATCTGCTGTATTATCTATTTCCACTGCAAAGGAAAAGATATTAATAACTACATTAAATTAGCCTAAGAAATTATTTACTGAGAATCATTTTTTCACAAATGGTAAGTTTCTATTATCATGTTCGTGTTTTCAATGCTATAATAATTTTCTTGGTACGATAAAATATAGTATATATACTGTTTCAAAAGACGATGTGACATGTCTTTGTTATACCATTTTTATATATTTAAACAAGCATATGCGTAGAATAATCCGAATTATTGCTTCAATGTACATTTCCATTTAGGGTAATATAAGGAGAATGAATTTATATACTAAAAAAAAAAAGGAGTATGAAAAAAATTGACGCTTATATTCATGACTATGATTTCAATAAGGTCACATATAGAAATAAGATGTTCGCTTTATTTATTCTCGCAAATCTTATAAATTATTCCTTCGTTTGATTACTCCCTTCCCTTTTAGATTTATTTGTAAACAGAATAGGGAAAGGAACTCACAAAATGGAAATGTATCTCAAATCTATTGATAATTCATCGCACATGCATTAGTTCCACTTTTAACAATTGAGTAAAAAACTCGAATAAAACGCACTAGATGGCGACACGAATAATCCGTTGAAAGCCCAGAAATGTTTTTCATTTCTTGATAAGTGTAACTGTAAAATTCGAGAAGGGATTCTGAAAGATGTTAATGAATTTTTTTTTACAAAAAACAGTTATTATTACAGAACATGACTGTGTTAGTTGTCTAAACTAAACATGCAGAAGAAAATGTGCAGTGAGTGCATCAGAGTGCAGAGAAGAGAAAATAAGAAATTTCAGGCATTTTAATTTACAAATAAATTAAAATTCCGAAACAGTCCATATAACTTTCCTTCACATGCTGAATTCTTATCGTAGTTTTGTTGTTTTTAATATTGAAATATTTTGAAAAGAGGAAGAAAATAGGTGTAAAGAAATAATAAATCTGTAGAACTATGGATTTTGAATGTGCTCAACTAACAAATGACCGAGCAGGTAAGTTTTAAAGATAAAGGAATTCCATCAAAATCAATCAATTTCAAATTGATGATAACAGAAAGAAGAACATGTCATTTTCTGGAAAGCAAAGATATATTGATCGTGCCTCATTGTCATTGATCGAATCATCAAACAAGAATTATGCTGTATACAGACGCAAGTAGGTCTTGGAAGTTTTTAAGAACCACACTATTATTGTCATTCAATAATGATTTAGAAGTTTATTTGAATACATACTACTATTTCGAATTCTAAAATCATTATCGTCCAAATATTCAAAATAAGTATAAATAAATGAATATTATTCCAATAATTAACGATTATAAATTTTATAAACATTCCGAAAGAACACAACATTTTTTGAAAGACAAGGAGTGAGAATGTCTGTTCAGAAAAATTTATAAAAATGAAGTCGTCCATTTCATTGATCTATAGAACCAAAGTTTTCAATTTCAACAAATTATTGAAACGTAGTTGAGTCGCCTAAACAAACTGTAGAAATGATCTTTGGTTCAACAGGATACAGAAGTGAAGTTGCATAGTTTACAGTCCAATATATGAAAGTGAAATTATTCATTTTAATAATCTGCCAATGTAAAAGTAAGTAGTTCGATGAAATAATTTGACAAAGTGGGACGAGCTTACTCGTATCAGGTAGTTCATTGGCAATGTGAGACGAGCTTACTCGTATCAGGTAATTCGTTGACAATGTGAGACGAGCTTGTTCGTATCAACAAGCTAAGTCCCGCTTCAATAAATGCAAGGCAGGTAAATTCTTCATTTCAATAATGTGGGAAAGTATCTCGACTTTAAGACCTACTAAAACAAGACTATTGATGCAAAACGAACTATTTCAACAGTTTATGAAGGTGAAGTTATTCTTTCCAAAACCCTACCGGTTGCCGCTTGTATGAGCGCGAAAAGAATATGAAAACGTGTGTGTGTGGCCTGGTCATCTCGACAGAAAGAGAGATAGGAGCTTGAAGAAGAGGAAGTTAAGATTGAGAGAGCTCTCCCATAGGAAAGGCCTATGTGAGCTTTTGAAGGTCTTACCGGTTTGGGTGGGAAGTTAGTCTCCGGGTAGTCGTTGGGGTTGTATTTGAAAATGTTGTCTTGAGCTCGGTCGCTATTCTCTTCCCAGCTCCTGTCGTGTTCATTGTTGGAGAGGGACGAGGCCGTCCGGATCTCGGCCTTAAAGTCCGAGTCTCCGGACGAGGCCGAGTCCGACTGTTTCGTTTTTTTCTCAGACCCGTAGTCCTCATCTGGAAAAAGCGCAAAAATCAAAATAATGAGAAATCAAACAAAAAACCTCCCGCGCTACTTTTTTTTCTTCTTAAACATAAAAGCAGAAATTAAAAAAAAATGTATGTGTAGGGAGAAAATAAAATATTTGTCGGTCAATTTTGTGGGAAAGGTCTGAATGCTCCGCTGATGGTTCGAAAGGTGGAAGGGTTGGTAACAAAAGTCATTTTCTTCTTCTGGAAAGAATGCGAGGAATGTCGTTTCTAGAATGTCTTTTTTCGAAAAACAATTATTCGTATCTTTTTACTATAAAGGTTAGCATGACAAGTGCGAAATAAAAATATTGAATATATTAATAAAAAATCCAGTTACTCTGATGAAGTCGAAGACTTCCTTAAGAAGGAACCCATCTATGCAATAAGAGATCATCGGTTAATTTTAATTAATTAATAGACTCTCCAACAACAGAAAGATATTGAATGGTATGGTACGATATTCACAATATCATTTTATATTGTACATATCTCTTTTACTGCCTAGGAAACATTAAAAATTTTTTTTCCCGAAATATTTTATTTCACTTACATTTTCAAAAATAATCGAATGTACGAATACTTTCACCTAAAATCATAAGATAAAATCATCTGTTATATATGAAATAATTGAATAATTCTAAAGCTTTTAATACTTGCAAATGGATTATTCTCTAGGATAGTGTTTGTCTTTAAATTATATTTGAAAAATTTCAAATATCGTTTAGTAAAAATTTATCTCGGACGTCTTTTAAAACATTTGTTATTTACAAGTAAACGTATTACAATCTCATCATTTTTTATAGTAGAAGTCTTTTTTATATACATAATCATTGATTTTTAAAGGTATAATGTTTGATATTTCTTGTACTAAATTTATTGCAGTAAAATACATGAGCAATTAAATAAAATTGAAAAGCAACTATTTAAATATAAATATTTTTGTTAGAATTTTTTTTTTCATATTATATATGTAAAGATTTAGAGTGAACTTTTACAGTTGACGTTGACAATAGGCAATGTTCCTTAAGCAGTCTATTTTTAAGATAACATAATCTTGGATGTGTATTATTTTCTTTCTTCTACCGTATATAATTTTCGAGATCAGCACTCCAATACTTGTCTTACCCCAGGGTGGGGCTGCAAGCAAACTCGAGAAATAACACAGTCTTAGTGAAAGAGTTACCTTTATTAATTTGAAACTGAGATGGTGCTTGGCATCTCAGCTACAATCTCTATTTTAAAACAATATTTTGAGATTACAACTAGCATTAATGGAACAGTCAAATATATATACATTGTTAAAGAAAAAAATACGAAGAAACCTTTAAGCAAATAAATGCCACAAATCACAAGCTCCAAAGAAACTTAAATCATAATTTGTTATAGTTCTTCCAAACAATGAAGCAACTCATCATTCTTTTTTCGACCCACTTTTCAACTTCTGGAGCAGACACGCTTCTGCGAGAGAATTCGGACGAATCACTGTTGCGATAGCAGCAAGTAAGCGAAGAAGACGCTGAGGGGGGGGTAAACAGAATGTGCCCTGATCGATTCATTTCATTAAGTGTTAACTAATAATCCCAACCGGAAACCGAAGAGCTGATTACTCTGGGGGGTGGAGGACCCCGCTCCAGAAATTAGACAAAGACCTCGGCGGGAATCCCTTGAGACCGGAATTCAATTCTTGGAGAATCGCGCTGATTAGCGATGGTTATTGATTTTATAACGGAAGCGAAACGTGTTCAAGTAAGCGAAAGAGTCGCTTGTCCGTATTTCTCTGTGATTAAGAGAACCCAGAGAGAAGATTTTGAAGGCAAGAGTATCCGTTTTAACTAACGAGTTGCCATTGCAGTTGACACTTGCGTGCAGTAACTGAAAATCGGTTCTGTCACGTCGGTGAGGTGAATTCAGAAGTCTGTATAATTTAATATAAATAGGTTGAATTAATTAAAAGCTTCCGTTTCTCTCCCTGCCACTCTCTTCTATCCACCCTCACCCACCTTCATCCCTTAAAAGATCGGCAGAGGCAACTAACAACTGTTCCGCGTCGAACATCCTGACTGGAGAGTTGATGGAAATCGATGCGGAAACGGTTTTGAAGAAGTTGTATCTGTTAAAAAGTAACGGTTTTCCTGCATGCTCGTGACAAAGAACGAAAATTAAGCAGTATTGGATTCGAGTTGTAACTTTTAAGTTGTTGAAACGATTCATAATTATCACGTATGGATCTTCGATTTTTCTCAGTCATGAAGAATGAATAACTCCCGATATATGACTAAATGTTTCCTGTTTTATCCAATTAGAGACTAACGTATCTGTTAAAAAATAACACTTAAACAATCAGTGATTTAAGATAGATAATCAAGATACTTCAACAAGAAAAATTTGAAAAGTGTGATGTTATATAGTCAAAACAACGGTGGTTTGCATATGTATTAAGTTTCATATTTATGTAAAAAAGGCATTTATTCACTCAAATGGTATAAAATAGTACTTTACCTTATTTACAAGGGGAGGGAACGGGTTGAAATCTGAGATCGGGATGAGACTTAGGATAATGATAGTATACATTTAGAATGTTCATTCATGAAAATATTAAAACGCAATGGCCAGACAATTTCAAGAAAATGGTCCTTAAACTTTTGGTAAAACTTATATACTGATAACTTGACTCCCGGCCCGATGATCCCAATAGCATGGTTGTCTAGGTAACCGTCTCGTATGCGGAAGGTCAGGGTTCGAAACTGGCTAGGATTTTTTTAATAACTTTTATTCAATTAAAAATTTATAAATATTCTTAATTAATATGTTTTTAATTTTTTTCATCCAAAATAAATATTTATTATCGAAATACATAATAATAAAATTAAAACTTTAAAGGAAAAAAATTATAAATGCAGATGCATTTTTAAAACAAAATAAAATTATTTAAATTTAATTAACTATTTATAGATAGTTTTAATTAATATGCTACTTATTTTTATGTAAGGATAACTGTTTATTATTTTAATTCTTAAATTGTAATTTAATATTTAAAAAATAATAATAAATATAACATAATTGTTGAAAATTATAAATACTCACATTGTAAAAAAATTATTCAATATTTCTAAAAAATTATCCTATATACATTTATTTTCGATTATATATAAGAACCAGAATGGTAACTGTAGTAAAAACATTTGAAACAAACTTCATTTGCATTTAAAAATCTCTTTCTTTCATCAGAAATTTGGGTAGCGTACCATGCATACCTTATCATCTTATTAAAAACTGGTGATGACAATTGATGTTGTACAATTGATTTAATTTTTGCACTATCTTCGCAAGAATTTATTTCTTGATCATGCTCGATTAAATAAGAATTTTGTATACGCTTAGTACGCTTTGAACCATCTACCTACGCATTCAATAAATTAACACCTGCTCTCTACTATTTCTTTTGATTACTGCAGTTGGGGATGTTTGCTTACATATTTAACAAATATCACCTGCTCCCTTCAATTTTTGATATAAATACAGCTTCATTGATTTCGAATTGATAATTTATTATTAAAATCCAAAAATTTGAAAATTATTTGAAAATGATGCAAGCAAGTTAAATTATCTGCAGCCATTAATGTTACGTTTTTTATTATTTTTCTTTTAAACATTTAATTAAAATTGTATAGGATAATTTTTTAGAAATATTGAATAATTTTTTTTACGATGTGAGTATTTATCATTAATAATTATCACCATTTGTTACATTTATGACTATTTTTTAAATATTAAATTACAATTTAAGTATTAAAATAATAAACATTTATCCTTGCATAAAAATAAGTAGCATATTAATTAAAACTATCTGTAAATAGTTAATTAAATTTAAATAATTTTATTTTGTTTAAGAAATAAATCTGCATTTATATATTTTTTCTTTTAAAATTCTAATTTTATTATTATGTGTTTCGATAATAAATATTAATTTTGGATGAAAAAAATTAAAAACATATTAATCAAGAGTATTTGTAAATTTTTAATTGAATAAAAGTTATTAAAAAAAAAGAAAAAAAAACCTAGTCAGGTTCGAACCCTGACCTTCCGCGTACGAGACAGTTACCTAGACAACATGCCATCGAGATCATCCGGGTGGGAGTCAAGTTATCAGTATATAAGCTTTACCAAAAGTTTAAGGACCATTTTCTCGAAATTGTCTGGCTTATTGCGTTTTAATATTTTCATGAATGAACATTCTAAATGTATACTATCATTATCCTAAGTCTCATCCCGATCTCAGATTTCAAAACTGTGCCCTCCCCTTGTTAGACCATTTTTCCATTGCCATTAAGCTACTATATTTAATATTTAGTATATATATTTCTTATAGATATGTATATATTTTAAGAAATTCAATTAGAAAGAAATTTATGTGTACAAACAGCTTTTGCCTTAAATACTACAAAATTATTGAATTAATAATATAGATATTTTAAAAGTTTTCCATAAACATTAAATATTATATTTCTAATATATTTTAATACCATGTTTCATGTTTATTTCAATTCTTACAGACATATACTGAGAATTACCTTAATTTGACAATGAATTACTAGATTTAGTTTGGAATGAGAGCTAGCTTAATCATTTAATTGGAAATTTTGTCAATGTGATGGCAAAAGGTTGATATAAGCTAATTTCCCCCATGTTTGCGCTTATTTTTATTTTGTGTGAAATAAATTGTTAAAAAATATACATAATATTTTTTAAAAATTGATTAAAAGTAGAAAATTTAGTTTATATGTTAAAAAAATTAATATAAATAAAAAGATAAGGATTTTAAGAATCATTTTTTGTGATGTAATATTTTTGGTCGTTATCACGGAGAAATGGCCAAATTTCGCTTAATTTTTCGTTAATTAAATTTCTAAAAATTGCACCAAGCTTTAATAATTAATCATATTTATTTAATTCAAACGTTTCAGAGGCGAAAATTAAACAAAAATTGTTAAAAACTTTTCAACTGATAACTGAATGAAATAAAAGATTTAATTTTATTAACTCATTTAATGATAAATAAACGTATTTAGATTAATCTGAATGTTAAAAATATTCTATATCTTAAATTCATGTATTATTATGATAAAAAAGAAATTGAAAACTTTCATAAAACATTATCGGTTGTAAGCGTGTCTTTACTGTTTCACAAAATATTAATTATCTTTCTTTAAAACCTGCACTGTGTTCTTTTCTTATTTCTTTAAAGAACTTAAAATTAAAAATGGAAATCCTATTGAGTCTCGGATAGAAATGTCCCCCATTATTATTATCAGCCTTGATAGATGGTAAGCGTTACAATTGCTTCAAAAAATAAATGAAATGTGTGTATTTTCCAGAGAGAATATTTCCATGCATAAATTAAAAAACAAACAAACAAGAAAAAGGTCGAGAAAACCCATTTTATTATTAATGTTATTTGCATTTGTTTCACAAGGTAAAAAAGAGATTGAAAATTTTTGAATTCTACTCTTTCCTCCCTACCTCTCTCTTTTATTTTCATAGCTTCATTTGTAATGTGCAACAATTCGAGAAAAATAAGAAATGAAATTAAAGAGAACAAAACTCCGGTTCGTTTTTGTTCTTTTCTCGGTCCTATATTAAATCTTAACTCGCATTCAAAGGAAAATTTTGAGATGAAATGATTTTGGAATCTTTAATATTAAGTACTTTTGCTAGGAAGAAAGAAAATAAAAAAAAATCTTAAAAGATATGTAAAGTAATTTCACAAAAGTCAGTTACGATATTATAAAATCATAAGTTAAGCGTAATATTATCTTTTATCATTTGGCATCACAATACACCAAAAGAGTTTTAAAAAAATCAAGGCACATTTCCTTACGAATATGTATTTCACCAATTTTCCATGAAAAACTGTTAGAGTATTAAACGTAAAAATCCAGAATTCTCAGTGATTCAGTGCACTAACTCAGTGTTAACTTCAGATATTTTAGCTTCAATGGCAACGAACTTATTACTGCAATAGCATTACATTTTTACAAACGATTTTAATTGTTACATTCGTGTGTCAACAAAAAATGGAATGCAGACAAATTTACTATTAAACGAAATCTTATTACATTATAAATTATATTACCAAATTAAGATAAACTAATTTTATTCAAACTCTAGTATCTTTTGAAAACAACAAACTCAAAAATTCAATAATATATCACTGTTGCCAATCTGAATTAACAACTATTTACAAAATAATATTTGTAATTATTAAACTACTCGTGAGTTACTTTTAAATGAAATATTTAAATTCTTTATTTTATGAAATTAATATAATTTAGTTTAAATTATTATTATTCGTCAATTTTTTAAAGTTATGATATAAAACATTTTATACGACCAGTGGTGTCAAAATATTCTCAAATGATATAAATATAATAAATAATTCTTTTTCTACACACAAATCTGTCTAATATGAAAAAAAAGCGAACATTAGATTTTCTTATATATTATGATATAAAATATATCATCTTATCATTTCATGCAAAGAAGAGTTGTGATGCATTATTATCATACGCTATGTTGCCACTATGAACTAACTTATAATGGAATACTTTTATGCCTCATTCATTAAAAAAGAATTAAATCCAAATTTTTCGCAAAAAAAAAAAAATGATTTAGTATTTTGAAATAAATTTCTTGCAGACGATTTTTTATTTATTCTGATATTCCAGATTAAGAAATAAATATTTTTTTTATTTAATCTTGCGTTCTTGTTTTCGATGTTTTCATTAGCAAAATATATAATATTTAATTTATATATTCAAATGGAGAAAAAAAGAAACTTTTTTATTTTTTAACTCATTAATAAAACGATTTTTTTTAATGCTTGCAATACAAAACATTTCCGTAGGCGTAATTTCATTGTCATAGGACCTTCTTAAACCAGGATTTCCTTATTTAAACCAATATGGGAAATATTAACTGTCAAATTAAACAAGCAGTCGGAAAAAATAAGAGGTACTTTAAGAGGATCTTATTGTTATTTATTCAAATGATTTTATGAATTTATGCACTCAAAAGACCTCATTTACATGAATTAAGACTCTCAAAAAGTTGCGTTGTAAAAACAAATGAGAGTTTCGAAGACATAATTGCTCGTGTGTTCATTTGGCGGCAAAAGGTTTGGGATTGGCTTTAAAAGTAGAATTTATTGGCGAAAGTCTTTAGGGATCGGTTGCAAACTACGAAAACTGAGAAATTAAGTGAAAATTTTTTCAAAGGTAAAATGATACTGTTATAAGACTTTTCTAAATAATTGTGAGGACATTAATTATCATTTATACTATAGCTAGTAATGCTAGCATGTAGGAAGTTATGGGCCATCGTATTACCTCGTAACTTTCTGCATATTATCAATGCTTTAAATTCCATATAACAATGCAAAGAAAAGATTTTTTAGAAGTGACTGAATGCATATTTAGAAGTGTCATAAGCATATAAAAAGAAGTTTCTGAACCGACACAAGTTTCGTTTTAAATATAATATATCCTTAAATAGGATTATACGGAGTATTGTACAGTGGTATTTGAAATTATATGCTGGTCAGTTATTAAAAAATATTTTTGGATCAAATTCAGAATTATTTAATGATGCTTGATCATATATTGTGTACCTAACAGTGAGGGAGGGGAGGGGAGGGGAGGGGTTCACTGACTATCATAAAGATTTTAAATAAAGTTCCTAATTTTTTTCGAAGATTTGTAGATAACAGAAATTTGTTTTTATACTAAATATGAAAAGTATGAAATATGTAATTTATAAATATATTTTAAAATCGGAATTCTTACCATAATGGTTGCTTTCTATATTAATATAATTGATTCAGCTTGAAATTAAATGAAAATGGATAACTGAATAAATAAACTCAGTACATAATTAAATTTTATTAAATTCAGTTAATTTTAAGTAAGTGGACAATTAATTGGAAATATAATCACCATATTAATTATTATATTTCTTTAAAAAAAACAGTATTTAATTTTTGAGTGAAAATTAAACTTAATATTTTCCTAAACATTTGAAACCGTTTTTATATTCGATTATTTCAAGCTTTAAATACAAATGTAAAAATAATCATGGCCAGCTTGTTATAATATTGTGGAACTATTCAACATAAATCTTATTGAATAATTTAAAAGATTTTTTTTTATCTTTATGCATTCGAAACCATTTTTTCCATACTAGGTGGTACAATTTAATTTTCAGTCTTTTTCTAATGACTGCATGTATCAAAGAAAACAAAAAATTAATATTAATCAAAGTTTATATAATGTTCTTAATTTAGTGTTAAAAATGAAACAGCATCAGAAAATATTTCAATGCCTTTTTTTGTTAATTTGTAAAATTACTACTGTTATCCAACTGCTTAGTTATTACATTGACAAATACCCCCTTCAAATTAAATTATGGATTTTATTATAAGTTATTATCTAACTGCTTCTTATAACTTCAAGAAAATTTTCAATAAAAAAAACTGATAATGAATAGTAATGAGAAATCACGCAGAATTTTAAGCAGAATTGTGGTAATAATCCCCATAGCAAAAGAGAAGGAACAAATCTTTAATAAAATTTCACAGCTATCAAATATGTAGGTTAAGAATCTCAACATTCGGGACAATAGAGCACATATACTTTACTTCCTAAAATGTATCGGAAAAAAATTTGGATACAACTACAATTTACAAAGACGAAGAGTCATCAAATTCAAACAGAGATAACTTTTATAATAATAATCTAACATTTCCAAGGAGCAGGGAATAACTCATTTTAATTGCATCTATGGCAAATAATCCTCATAATTACACCATTAACTAAAGCTTTAAAAGTGGATGTTACAACAACTCACATTAATAGATCGGTGTAGCGAGTAATAGGGGGAGAAAAAAGACCCAGCCACTGGAGAATTTCGATTTCCTCCACTTACATAATGTTATTGATACGGTTAGGGTTCCATTCATCTAATACTGTCCCTTAGGTGGCCATCCCGCAAAACATAGGGCAGAACTGTCAATTATACCCTACTTTACAACCCCTACTTAATTCAGCACCCGAAGGCCGTCAGTTATTACTGTTCCACCCATCTCTGAAGATAAAGGGAAAGTGCATCCTTAGCTTGGAGTTTTTTCCCCAGCCGCGTCGCAGAAAATCCCTGCATCTCTGTAAGAGTAGGGATTTTTAGTTTTCATCAAACGTGTCACTTTTGGAAAGAAGAAAAAATATCTGCGACCCCAAACTTAAATAAATACAGAAGCATTAATTAATTATAGTTAAAAAATTACTAATTTAAAAATAACCATCAAAAAATTTTGTTGGTATTTTCTAAAAGAAATATCTTGCATGTAATTGCTTATAAAGATAGCTGCATCTTATATAATATAAAACTTAGTGTTGAGGTTTTTATAGTCCCAATATGTTTTCTGTACTTTATCTTTTACAATATCTTTAGTGTACGACTACATCAAAAGCCCTACTCTAAAGATTCTTTATAATATGTATAAATATAGTATGAGTGATATTGACTATTTATATTTTACATTTTTATCTCTAAAGCACATTTTTAAAAAATTAGTTAAATAAGACTTTATAAATCTTTTAAATATTTAATTGCCATCAGTAGGCTTAAAAATAAAATGGAATTTCCATGTTTTAAATTTTTTAAAATAACTTGGAAATGATTTTAACTAATTTTTTAATTTGTCAATAACAAAGTGAAGTTTTATGCACAGATTTTAAATTAAAGCATAAATGCTTATGAATATTTCATTAGTTATTAAAAATTAATTTGATCCCGCGGTTTCCTTTAAAAATCGCAATTTCAAAACGTAAAGCAAAATATAAACACTTTTGACATTGAAAAAGAATGAGTCAATTAATTCCACTCAAAATAAAAGAAAATAAAAATATTTTTAAACTAATTTAAACCTGCAATTAAATAAGCCGGCTACACATCGCCAAGAAAAATTTATTTTTTCCATAAAGAATTTTTGAGTGCATTCAAAACGAATTTATAATATTTCATGTTGAAATCTGAAATTGTAAATCTAAACAACATTTTCACAATGAAATTTTTAAAAATTATTTTGATTTAGTAATCAATAAATTCCATTTAATTTTAATATGCATTTCAATTTTATAAATGCATTTTAAAAATCATTAAATTCATTTCTTATAATATACCAACTTTAATTAATTTTATTAAATATTTAATTAATTAATCTAAAATGCTCCTTTATAAATATTACATTAAAACTTCTATAAAAGCGAATATGTTATAAGGTTAATTAAAACAGTGTATTTATATGCAGTTCTTATTATTTTGGCTTTGCTATAATTTGTGGCGCTATAATTTGTTCTTAAATGCTAAGAATTTTCTTTAAAAGGTTTTGCTTGTCATATTATTATAAATAAACAATGCCCCAAAAACATTTTAAAAATTTTTTATTCGTGAATTAATACCCAATATTATGCAGTAATTCTCATGTGCATTGCAATGACTTTTGTTTCTGTAAAAATTAATTTTGAAACTTGATTAATTAATTAGTTTATTTCGTGCATTTGGGCAAAAAGTTATCTCAAGAGATTCTATCTAAACAATTAACAAAATGAATTTTAATTAAAAATTATATTCAAACTTTCATTTTTTAAATAACTTTTTCTTTACTCCTTACAAACATTTTTGTAAGTAACGTAAACCTTTTCGGAAATTAGAAGTAATGTTGTATAGATTAAAAATATTCGATAAGCGATTTCTAATTCTTTTATGCATGCTAATCGTTTCCAATTAATAACTGCAAATTAATAAATTTTTGAAGATTAAACAATATTTACCGAAACGGAGCGGAACATTACTTTCTATAATGATAAACATAGAAAGGAGAAACGTTTATTGACAAAAATTTAACTGTCAAAATCGTTTGCTTAAATTTTTTTAAATAATAAAATTGCAAAAGATTTCCCAAAAATGTTTCCATCCAGAAAAACGTTATTCAAAAGTGAAATATTTCAATAAAGATGCTACTAAAAATAGGGGAAAAACATGAACCATGACAAGAACAGTCCTCCCCCAGCCTTTCAGAAATGAATAAATGTTCTAGTCGTTTTGAGCTTTAAAAGCTACAACACTATATCTACAATGTTTACATGAGGACAAGATTCATAAAAGCTGTTTTTCAAAAACCATCCTTTTGCGCAACAACATGAATTCGAATTTCTTTCATAACAACGCCCCCAGGCCAAACTGAAAATATCAACATCAACAGCCAGCTCCCCAAAAAATCCCTACGGAAAGAGTAGAAATCCCTACGCATTAAGGGACCGCGCGTTGTCAGAGAATATTTATAAAGCACCGGTAGGTTATTATGTTAGGATAGATTAAGACAGGTCCCTAGCAAGCCTGGGACTTCAAATATATATGGGTGTGCTTTCAAATTTAGACGATGTATCGCTTCAGGAACAAGGTTAGAATAATAACAGGAGCAAAAATAAATAAAAAATAAAAAAAAAAGTGATGAAAAATAGCAGGTGATAAAAATAGAAGAATCACGGTGGCGAAAATTTTTCTCAACTTTGGGAAAGGAAGGGAGAGAATTCTTTGTTAACGAGTTCAAAAGTTTATAAAACCACGGCCTAAAGAAGTTTTTGTTTTTAACTGTCTAAGACAATTGATGAATAGTGGAAAAAACTAATTCGGTTGCTCTGTTATTTCCATGTATGATAAGAACGGAATTTATGATGGTTGTAAATTAACGCTTCAAGAAATATAATGAAATTGTGCACGTTTTAAATCATGGATATACTTCAGTCAGCATTTGGAATTTTACGAAATTCGTAGTGTAATTAGAGCAATAAAATATTTTAAAAGAATCAGTGAAGAGATATTGTATAAAAACTATACAAAATTGCTATCCGCAACTTTTTTGAAGTGACAAAAAGAAAATCTTCCTTATAAGTTATATTTTGAGAAATATCCATGGTATTTTTTTTATCACATTTGTATTGAATGTTAAATGAATATTGCTGTCTAATGATACACTATAAGAGGTAGAAAGCATCATAAGTTTAAATTTTTTAAAATAAGGTTAATTTTATTAACATTTCATCGCTAGTTAAATGTGGCTTTCAAGGTCTGAATATTTATTTTTAATTTTCATTTCGTTAATGAAAAACAGCTACAATAAGTGAAAGAAAATTAAATTTTTTTAAATAATAAATGATTTTAAGAATATTATAATTCAACGCTCTTTAATTTAAAAAAAAAATCAAAATCATTCCTTTGAAACTTTTCTCGATTTGGAAGTTGCATAACAAAAATAAGTTAATATTTTTTATTAGCATTTATTTATTTCAGGATAAAAAATAATGCTTAAAAATTCAAAAATTAACCAGGATATTTATTTCCTGCTTTTTGTACATGAATACCCATTGTTAGTGAAATTTTGAATGGAATGAAAAGTGCTCTATAAGCATCATGCAGTAGATTAACGGACATTCACGGATATAAAGAAACTAAACTCTTACAAGAATTATATTCATTTTATATATTTAGCAAAGTATTTTTCCGAAAATGTGCAGTATATTTGGAATGTTTTGAAGTCATGAAATAAGTCCTGTTAAACAAATTTATCTAAAAAGAAATACGATGTTAACTTTAATTCATAGAAGTGAAAAAATAATTAATTTTAAACAATGCTTATGAACCACAAATTATAAATTTAAAACAAAGTTTTCCTTGACGCATCTATTTTTCTATCTTTTTTGAAATTCCGGTATTTTTTTATTAGGCTCTAAAAATAAACTTTATATCAAGTAAAAAAAAAGAAGAAGAAGAAGAAACGTAGTAAAAGCTTTAACCAAAATCGTATGTAAGAGTGTATATTCATTCTGTAAAGTTTCAGAACAATTTAGCTCTAAACTAAAATAAAAACATCGGCATAAATATAAATTTTTAACCATTCGATGGCACACTATTAAATTCATATAATGATGATTAAAACACATGTATTCAGTGAAGACATGTCACATCCTTGTCTTTTGAGATCAGTTCGAAGAAAATTCATCAGTAGTTATGAAGTCTTAACAATGGAATGAGTGACTTTGTTCATAGTTTTCTCTACCAGCATTCACAAAACCGATAATCGACAGATAAAAAAGTGATAATTATATTAAAAATAAAAAATATATACTACGAAAAAAATATTTTTCTAATAATTCTTCAGATATTAAAAGAAAAACTTCAAAGTTTCTTACCTTTTATGACGGATTTCCGTCTTAGACACAATATTATGACTATTGTCACTGAAACTATGAAAACGATGCCGCCGATTACTCCGGCTAATATAATTAACATAGGAAGGCTCTCTGAAAAAAAAAGGCACAGTCATCAGAATCATTCTAATGAATTATATTCACTAAAATGCATAAAACAATTAAATTTTTATCAAAATAAATCAGACTTATCCAGATTATGAATAATAATAAGCGGTAAAACTGATTAATTATATTGATAGATTTTTATTCATACCTGTTGCAGTAATTATTAATAATAACCGATTAATCACAATGACATCTTATGCCCAATTAGCCAAAATTGGATGATAAAAAATATGAATTATACTGTGAGCTTTGATTTATATCATCATTTTTTATGTTAACTTTTTAATTACCTGTACATCTTACGGGTATTGAATTATCGCTACTCAAACATATAAGCTGACATTAAATCGTCATAAGGCGTTATAATTCGATACAAAATTTAAGCGTACTTCTCAACCAATGGATTCTAAATTGAATTAGTAAGACAATATTAGATAAAACCTGTAATTTAGTTTCATCTGCATGCTACAAGAAGTTGAAAATTCTTCCCCGTAAATAAAGCGTTAGAATTTGTGGATGTTTATTTGATCCCTTTTGCTTAAAATTATTTGTCGTCCTCGTCACATGACCACATTTCAAAAATACGAGTGTTCGTTCCATAATAGCCGTAGTGTTGCTTTAAAATGGGATGTTAATATAACTAAACTAAAACTATTTATTATTTATAATTCTAACAACTTAATATTTGTGACAATTTCAGCTTTAATTTTAACACAGCAGTTGAGAATCACAGTGAATCAACAATTTGCTCAAAACTGATATTTAAGGATAATATGGAAATTGAAAAATGTTTTCTTTCAAGTCCAGAGTGGATCATAAGAATTTTAGCTACTTTATACTAGATGGTAGAAAGTACTCAATGGTTCATTTCCAATATTTTAAAAATATAATGCCTAGCTTAATTCAGCGAAAATTATGGATTGGCCTACTCTGGTTTGGAATGCCTACATAAGAATGAATAAAAATTAAGATAATTTATCGCGAATATATTCCTAAGCATCCAATGTTTTCTATTTCATTACCATGTTAAGAAATAAACCAAGGGTTCTTAAATTATGGGTTCTGACTTCAAGCGTAGAATTGAAAAAACCTTGAAAGCTCTATTCTTTGTTATGATTTTCAGCAAGAGTACAACAAAAGTAGTTCAGAAAACGTTTTCAATTTGAATAAGTTCTTTGAAATTTTGAAAATAAAAATATTTAATATTAGGCAAAGGGAACAATTATTAAATATTTCAATGAATTATTTTATTTTCCTATTAATATGGTTATTTGAGGAAGTTAAAGAATCTTTTTGGATAAACCGTAGCATTTTTAAATGCTTTTATTTTACATGACTTTTTCCATTTTTATAAAGATGGAATTCGGTAATCTGTTTTTATTTCAGTTATTTTCTGGCATTTCAGAGTTTTATATAATATTTAGTTTTTTTTAAGCGTTGTGTATTATAGATATCCTTGCATTATTTTAAAATATCGAGAATTTAATTATAAATTAAATGATTAATTAAATTTGGTTCCTTAAGAGGGATGACATTTGAAGGGGAATTTTAAAAAGATGACTACAAAAGTCTTAAAAAGAAGAAAATAATTAAAATGAAAATGTATCTAATTTTGATTATATTAATAAAAAAGTGCTTAATAATTTTATTTATCCGCCAGTGCTAAATATTTTCGTTTTTCAAATTGATTGATTTTGTATGTTAGAATTTTGATTTGTAATCCATATTTGATGCCTGTAACAATACGTTTCGGTTAGACAATAATAACAGACCAATATATTATCTATCTTTCAAATCCAAATCTTTGAAGAATTGTTTATTGTTAAGTCCATGGTATATTATTCGAATGAAAGAATATTTCTAAGCAAAATAATTCCAAAGGAAAGAAATTTTAAGCAAAAAAATAGTATCAAAACTAATTTAAATAAAATATTTACTCTATTCAAGCAAACAGACCAAGACCATTTCATTCTAAGCTCATTTACTGTGCAGAAAACTTAAAGAAAAAAAAATCAACCCTCACTTTACAAAAATATACGCATGCATTCCATAATAATTTTACCTCATTTTTAAAAACCACAATTAAAAGATTCATGTGGCGTGTTATTTAGCTTTTTCCCTCCCTTAGTGTTTTTCAAAAAGAGATTTACGACTTTTTTTTCCCCTTTCCTCCTAACATCCTATTCTTTTACCTAACTTTCATTTTAAAGCAAAGCTTATATTATACATCCTTTTTCGTAGTTAGAAAATGGGGTGTGTGCAATATTTGAGGATACATAATTACTTATTCACGCGATATTGGGCATTCGCGCTCAAGATCAAAATGCCGTAAAATGAAAATGGTCTTCCATGCGTGAGGCCAATAGATCTGTTTGAGCTGAAAAATCAGATTTTTGCGGTCGAGTGCTGGGCGGTTCGGTGGGGGGGGGGGGCGAAAGGGAGAGACGTGAAGAAAGAAAAGAACGATTTTATTAATTAAACCTCGAACGTGGAATAGTAAAGATGGGGTGTGTGGAGGGTGAGAGATCTTTTGGAATCGATTAAATTATCGATATTCACTTTGACCAGAAGTGGAAAATTTTCCATTGACCCCGAATCAATCATTCGAGGGGGTGCAGGAAAAGTAATAATGATTTGTTACGGTAAGGGTGGAAGAAAAAGAAGTGGAAAAGGGAGAGAATGATCAGAATTGGCTCCTGCATTACTTATATGTCCTGCAAAATATTGAATGTTTATTGGAATTAAAAAAAGTTAATATTTTTAACTCGAAAAATGTTTTGGGTCCTAAACATGTATAGAAATGACATTTTTTTAAATAGCTACAAGCTATATGATAATTATTTTATAAAGCATTTGATGAAATTTGTTAGATTTAGACTCATTTTTGAAGCTGCACAACATTTATTGCAGAAAAAAAAAATCTTTAGCTCAGAATCATGATTAGTAAATTTTATAAATAATGAAAGTTTACAGAACATTGCCGAAACAGTTTATTGCCGAAACAATAAACTTTCACACCAGGCAAACGCGTGGACTTTGAAGTCGAATTTAAAGGCCTATATGCAACAAGATTTCAATAAAATTAGATCTTGAGGCGCTGGTTCTCTATTAACGAATACGCGACTCTGCCATCATCAACTAAGCCCAAATTAATTTTAGTAATTAACAGCTGATTTGCCTTCATTTAACTAAAAAAATAACCAAACTATTGATGATCATGAGCAGTAACAATACATTAACAATAAAATTTAAGAAAATTGATAAACAAAATTTAAGAAACTTTCACCAAAATAGCATTTTGCAAATTGAAATAATTATTGGATATTCAATTATTTTTTATTTTATGCTTGGAATTTATGAATGTGTAAGTTATTGAACTTAGTCAAAATAAAAACAGAATACAGCAGATTGTATGTTGAGGGATCTAAAACGACGGGAAAAATAAATTTAAGATTAGACATAAAAATGATTTCGTTTTGTGTTGTTGCTTGTCAGATTTATGCTCAGGTTTGAAGTTGCTTAAAGCTTATTGTGAGACAAAGTTCTGAGTTATGGTTAAATGATGAGGACCTCTTAAATTTTAAATTCATGCAAACGTATAGGTTACCAATCACTGATATCATATTTAACAATCTTACCTTCATAAAAAAATTATTTTTTCATTAAAAAGATTTTTGTTTAATAAATCAACTTCTAATTTCAACTTCCGTTTTTATTAATATACCTTAAGAAAACTAATCGTAAATTAAATATTGATTACTGGATATATTGAGTTCAATTTAAAAATAACAGGATTTATATTTTATTTTGTGACTTTTTTTCCCTATGTGGCATGTGTGGGGTAAAATATCAGACTTTTTTTTGCCCATAACTTTTAATTCATGATTACAACTTGGTGAAAGACACAATCTCAGCTTATACAATTTAATTATCAGCTGGAATATTGAAGATATACAAATAGAATAGTTGTCAATTTAAATTAATTACAAGCAAGAATTAAAACCATAGGCAAAGTTTCTTAATTATTGTAAGAATAAGATGATTTAAATCTAACCTAATGTAGAAGTGAAAATTTTTATTAATGATATATTATTTATTTGTATATTATTTATAAAATGTATTATTGGGAAAAACAGCAGACGGATTTACTCAACCTAAACAGAAAACTGAAGACTCTAAAAGACTACTTTTAAAACAGACTCAATGTTCAATTCTAAAAAAGAAACAAGAGTCAGCCATTTTTACAAACGATTCCGTTTTCATTTCAAATGATCGTTAGTAGCAAAAACAAATAAAGCAGACGATATTTTTGACTTTATTCGAGTATATTCAGTAAAAATTAATTAATTTTAACGAATAAAAACGAACATGAAATAAATTTTCTACAAAAGCAACAGAAAAGAATAAATTTGTTTCTAAAGAATATTATTTTGAGATTCGACTTCTATAAGAATATTTTTATAATAATAAAGTTAAATATATAACGCCAGATTAACATTCAAAAGGGAATAATTAAATATATTCTTTTGGTTAAGCGTCGGCGAATCATTGTTTTGACTTAATAACGACTACTACTTTTAAATCTTGCAGCACAACAGAAGAAAGTAAAAACATTATAATTTTTCTGCTATATTACTAAGTTGCTTTGATTGCTGATTAAAAATCGGATGTTAAGATAAATAAAAAGCTTTAAGATAACCATACCTTAGACTTTTCTTCACAATTGTAGTTTTGGAGCAAAATTTTCATAAAAGATTGTAAGAAAAAAAACAAAAACATTCTAACACAAATAAAAATTTTTTTAATGTATAAGAAATTTTTAATTAAAATCTCTCTGGTTAGTTAAAATTACTTTATTTAAAAATTCTTCTTTTAAATAAAAAAATAATAAAATTTATTTGATAATTCAATTAACACAAAATCATTTAAAATTAATTCTTAAAAAGCATGAATTTACATCACTATGCAATGCTAATTTAAAGGACCATTAAAAATATAGCATAAATTATTAATTAATTATTACATCTGCTATAAAAAATACGAAAAACTTATCGAACTGGAAAATGGTACTTGCATATAGCAAAACTGTTAAAATATTTTTAGTTTGCTTTGAACTGTTTATTATAAAAAAAGGTAAAGAAAATGGCTAAAATCTAAACATAAATTCCACCGTTGATTCAGTAAATCGGCAAAACTAGTCATGCATACAAACAGATACACAAGTAAAAAGTTACAAGTTAGATTCTTCTGCAAATGCAGACGAATACAAAAAGCATGATCTGAGTATATTCGTAACGAAAACTGGCAACAAGAATAATCTCTCTTTTTGCAACAGGAAACACGAATGCTTCAAACGCTTCATCAACGACTCGGCAGATGAGCAGACGAATCTTAAATGAAAGTCATCAGGAAATAATAATACGACCATTAGAAATGAAAGAAAAGAGCAGAAAAACTTGGGAAAACATTTTTGTAATGACTTATCTAGCAGTGATTTAGATTTTTCAACTAATAGCGAAAGTTCGACAGGGAATTTAAATTCTTTTCCAGCCGAGCGTGGACTAAAAGGGGGAAAAAAGGTTCGAAAAAGATGGAGATGAGGGTGAAGGGGTAAAATCTGATCGCATTCGAACTGCCGCTTTGAAGATAAGGGTCCATAAAAGGGAAAAGAGAGGGGAAAAAGTTTTTTTTCTTCTTTCAGTTCCCATTTTTTATATGTTTGATGAAATGCTAGTCCACAATCGCAGCCAAGGGAGTTGTATGCTTTCCTACTGATGAACGTGATAATAATAAAACAAGTAAAAACTTCAAACAGAACCGAATTGGAAAGGCCTTTTAGGGAATTTTTCATTGGTGTTTTATGTATAAAATTTTATTCGCTCCTTTCAAAAGATTTGGATACAAACTCTGTACATTCTCAGATGTTCTATGTATTTTGCAAATAATATAGGTTGTATACAAACATATAGTTCCCATAGCAACACTCAGTCTTGCGAAATTTATTTGAAAGAATGCGTGAAAAGAGTCTAGGTTAGAAAACACAGTTTCGATAGGATAAATTTGCATTTTAAAAGTCTTTCAAATTCTAGATAGTTTTCAATAATAAACAACAATAAAATTTGTAAAAATTTTTTAAAAACAGACTTGGTTATTGATTTGCTTAAAAATCCCCCCCCCTTAAAAGTTGTTTTAATTATTGCAATGAAACAAATTTGATTGATTTCAAGCAACCTATTATATTTTCTAGATTAGTTCACATATTGTCTTTTTTTATAAAATGCAATTAGAACATATTTATTATATCTGAATGACTTTGAGGAGATAGAAACAATTTATAAATGATCCTTATTAGTTGTATTAGTCAAGTACAAATATTTTTGTCAAATGTAATTTTATGTTTATCAAATTCATTGTTCTGAATATCCACCTTTAGCTAACACAGTCAGACCGCTGGAACTGGTTTCAAGATTTTAATTCTAGGTCAAATAAATAGCCAGAGAAGAACCGTGTGTTGTACTCTTAGTGCTCATTAAATTTGATCCTAGGTCAATAAATGAGTAGTCTTCTTAATTTCATCAGGTTTAAAATAGCACGATTAGTTTCCAATCCTACTCGTGTAGTTTTAAAGCGAGTGGTTAATAAAATACAAAGATTATGAAGCTTTTGATTGAAAGAATTTAACTTGTCTTTCATTACAATTTAAAATTTTGTCAAAAAACATAAATGTTTTCACAAAAAATTAAAAATGATCCATTTTTACTGAAATAAGAACAAATTGCACAAAAAATTATTCTTGTATTAGCTATGCAGTGTAGACAATTTCCAGAGGTAAGTTCCCCTTTTAACATAAGGCATTATTTCACATTAGTAAAAAGGCTTCTAAATTTATATTTAATGTAATTCTCACGGAAACATTGCTGACTTCAATATGAAGACCCAAATGTACTCCAAAGAAAAATTGAACATGTGTTTTGAGTGTTCAGATTTTGCTGTGGAGATAAAAACACTCAAGACATCGGAAGTAGTTCTAACTTTTATCACTCAACTGACGCTGCTATGGGGATATAGGATTGTATACATACCATAGGCTTAAAACACATAGAATAAAATTATTTTATTCAAAAGATGCAGACAAATCATTACTGAGATAGCATCTACCAATTCTGGTCGCTAATCAAAATAACTGCACTGTCTTTTAAAGAATTATTCGTTGATTTCGACTCGTAAAGCGTTATAAGAATTTAAATAATTTCAGAGGTGACAAAAAAGCGGAGGTTAATTTCAAAAACCAGCTAAAATATATATAACGAATCATTTTATCACCTCACAATTTTGCAAGATAAATCAAATGCTCTTACAATTTTATTTTTGTTTAATATTTTATTTCATTTATATATGTGTTTAACCAAAAAGTCTCGCTTGGTTCATGAATCGCAAACCGCCGACTCTTGATCTAACCTAAGCAGTTAACTGTAGCTTTCTGTTTTGTTTTTATAGTCATTGCACCTTTAAAGAGCCGTTTCAGCTGTTTAAACAGACGGAAGTCCCTTAAGGTTTATTCTGGCCTGTGTTGGGGGGAAATCTATTAATTCAAAGTAATAGTAAGACATTTGAATCATGCCATCCATTCAGCTCCATTTATTTTCGTACTCAATTATTTCAGTTTACAGAGATAAGAACGCATGCTCCCATGTTAAATAAAGTAACCATACCAGTGGCTGGAACGAATTTGCTGTACAGATTTCATTATATCTGAAAATAATTTCTAGAAAGAAGGCACACATTTTTAATATGCCAAACAACCTGATTTTGAACCTGCCTTTTACAAATATTCTCAAATAAAATTCGATTTCTGATTATTACAGGAATATTGTTCACTTTTTGATGACTATTAGTATGTATTATTTGAGTATCAAAAACTCAGAAATATGTTATCGAAATATATTATTATGCAAATACTCTAGTTATTAAACGAATATTGTTCACTTTTTAATGATTGTTAACATGCATTATCTGAGTATCAAAACCTGAGACCATGTTACCGAAATAATTGTAGTACCCATGAAAACAAAGCAACTCAATTTTTTAACCCTTTAGCTACATATCTAGGGTGTTGCGGAGGGTGGAAGGTAGTTCACTTTTTGTTGTTTCCTGTTATTTTCGTGGGTTAGCGTGTTTTTCACATTATAGTGTTGTATATTAGTAATAATTAGTTTCGTTTTAAATTATTTGTACTTATTATCAGCGTTACGCTTAAAATGTCATGAAAGATTTTAAAATGAGAAGACTGAAATATGCAGGCATTTAGAGCCAAAAGAAAATTTCCTTTGAATTCAAACAGTTGCATGTTATTTTTAAATAAATATTTTGAAAACCGTAAACAAACAAAGCCATTCAATAGTTCATGACTGAATACTCAGAGACATTTTGTGTTTAGCTAAAAGCAAAGAAAGCTCCGAGGAAACCTTCAAACCCTATTTTGCTTGAGCAATTAATTTTTCAATTAAAAATGCAATAAAACCGGAAATGAGATGGTTCCAATCAAATATTTTGTATAGTTCAACTCTGAAACTATTTCAGTTTCTCTAGAATTTCTGCCATCAAAGACTTTTTAAAACTTTCCCCAATACGAAACAATAGTTAATGCTCAATAATTCAGTTCCTAATTTCATTTACAGTGACAGAAAGCAACACTTTAAACTAGGGACCAGACACTGCATCGTAGTCCCTCTTGTAATTTGCATAAAATCCCTTTCCTATTTCGATTCGAAAGCGGAATAATTAGGCCGTGGGTGTGTGGACTGTTATTACCCTTATCTTGTGAACCGTACGGTGATGTTATCTTACTCAGAAGTGAGAGAAAGGGGTCTTAAACATGGGAGCACGTCATTGCTCAGATAACAAAAGAGAATTAGCAGCTGGACGAGCAGCCATTGCAAGAGTGTCGACGGTGTGAAATATCAAAACTTTTCTCGTAGATTTTCATAATTCCCTTTTTTAAATATGTAAAATATATACATTTTTAACTTTAAAAAAATCTGATGAAATCGTGAAATGTGGATCCAAACAATGTCATGAGGATTTTAAGTTGTGAACTTTCTTACAAAGGTTGACGTTTCGAGCATTCGTTTTTTAAATGTCATTTAACACAAATAATTTGTACCTTTTAAAACCTTCTTAACATGTTCACTGCCACGATTGATGCCTATGATTCAGACCACTATCTAATAAGATAGAGGTCTTTTATTTGTTCTTTTTTAATTAGATAGTCTGTATGAATCATAAGCGATTCACATGCCGTGCAATGTGTTAAAGCAAGGATATATAAACTAAACATAGGTTTGTTCTACTTTCATTAAATTCTACATTAACTGAGAACTTTTGCTGCTAAGTGAATGTGAGTGACACAGCAATCAATGTGTAAATAAAGAAATGAAGCAAAATTTGAAAGTATTTAACAGTCGAATTATTTAAATTTTTTTACATTGGTTAATAGTTTACCAATATGTATGCATGATTTTGGAGAGTGAAATTAATGAATGTTTATTTAGTAAATAATAATGTCATGCTGAATTGATGATTATGGAATGAAGACTTATGTACTTTTAAGGACAATTTATAAATGAAAGAGGAAATTGTTTATTTCTGATAATTCAAAACGTTGTCCATTAAAATATTTTTCAGATTTTTTGAAGAGAATTATTATGAGATATTTAATAAATTTTTCTAAATATAATGCTTTAAAACCAAATGGCTTATATGCATCTTGTTGAAAACAAAATCATAAGCTACACAAATTTAAGCATTTTTTTCAAAAGTTCTGCAATCGTAGAAACTTTTGAAACTGATTTTGGATAATGAAAGTTGTTGCAAAATAATAATTGAGTTAGTTGCTAAATAATAATCGAGCATAATTATGAAAACGCAACCACCAGAATAAATTGTAACTAAAAGTGGTTTGGTAAGAGTTTCTCAAAAAATTATACGCTTCTGATCAGCAGATAGTTTATAACGCAATTATCAAATTTTTGTAGGGGAAAAAAACTAGTACTAGTAGATTTTCTACAACGTTTTACAAAAATTCCCTTTTGTATACATTTATTTCAAAACCAATTTAGAATTTGTATATTTTGGTCAATTACTGCAAAATCTCAACATTGACGCTATATTTCGAAAGAGCAATTTAAAATTATCTTCAAATTTCCAAGAAATAGTGCTTGAATTTATCTTTTACAGCATGAAAGATTATCTTTATTATTGATCACTACTATCATAAATTAATTAATAAGGTTTTATTAATTACTTATTAAAAATTCCACTCTATTCTTTTGACTTTTAAAATAAAATATACTGGGCTTATAGATTTTAAAAGTTCGCAAATACATAACAAAATTCTTTAAAAGGATAAGAAACAAATAAGAGATAACCTCAATCCATTGTTAATTATTTAATGAAAGAATAAATTTAAGGTAACCTCCAAAGAAATCCGGTATTTTTTCTTTTATTTTCTCAAACTCTAATATACTTTATCTGCAATCAATCACTAAAATTAATAACCTATTGTTCCAATTTTCACTTCATAAGTAATTTTTAATTTCATTCGCTCTCTTGTTTATGCAAATTTATGATTCTCATTAATTTAAGACATTTATAAAATATTTGTGTTCTTCACGGGAAAAAAAAGTGGAGCATAAGAAAGAAATCTTGTATATTAAACCATTGGCTTACATTTTACATTATTTCTCGAAAAATTTCAGCTTAAATTACAATCGAGTAATTTGAATCCATGTTTCACTTCAAAAATGTATACAAACACATAAAAATAGTTTTATAAATACGAAAAATCGATTATAAAACAGCATTACTTTTTGTTTTTAAAAATTATAGAACATAGTGTTAGTTCAATATTTATTAAGTATGATTTGATTCTAATGTAACATATTTAACATTATAAAATAAAGATAAGATTGTTTATTTTAAAAATATTAAAATAAACAAAATAAAATTATATTTTGTTTCATCTTAATAACGTGATGGTCTATTCTGTATTTATAGATAATGGAAGTTGATAGCGCATAGCCAGTGAATATTGAACTAACATATTTTTACATAACTCTGGATTACATCAAATGAGCCATGTAGGTTAATAACTTTCATTTTTAGAACAGAGTTTTTATATAAAATATGGATTACTTTTGTGTTTAAATTGAGTTCAAGCATATAATTCACTTCTAAATGTATAAAGGATTATTTTATTCGGCATAGTTAGACACAGCATAGATTTCCTCTATTAACAATTTGAATAGAAAGTTTTCTTTTTCTAAGCAATCATTACTGTAATTTGTTTGAGAAAATTCTTCAATATCTGTACAATAACACTTAACTGATATAAGACGATTGAGATATATATGTATGTAAAAAATTGCACATAAAATTATTCACAGAAAATAAGTCTTCATGAGTTTGTACTTACTTTGTTTTTTAAGTAGTATGAGCATACTATCTTGACCAAAAGCATTCCATACTGAGCAATTATACTGGCCGAAGTCGTCCTCGTCGGCATTGTGGATAATCAGAACATTTTTTACGCCTCCTGCTATTGCTTCTTCGACAATTTCATATCCATCATTGTTGTCAATATCAACGTGCTGGAAGTAAAAAGCAAAAATAATCAGAATAAAAAAAAATACTGTAAACAACAAAAAAAAGATATTTTTTCAAATGCAATATTCATTTTTTAATTATCGTGTTACAATTGGATAAAAACACAAATTTTATTTTTAATTCAGAACTTTGGAGGAGAAATTAGAAAAAGCTCTTTGACCTAAAAAATTATTGGGCGATGTGATTGATGATCTTTTTCGACTGCCTTTGTTGTTATCTATTCTTTTTATCATATAGGTATTTGCAATGAGCGATGTATGTAAATCTATCCACAGAGTAATTAACGTTACAATAGATTAGATCTGGGTGATGCAGCATCTCTATCGTTCTTAAAGAAAAAGTTGAGTAGTTGAAAATGTTCCTAAAAAGTTGACTTTGACGTTTTCATTTAAAAAAAATGAACTAATAAATTCTTCATAGAAGAAAAAATAAATTTACAATAATTAATTAAAACCAAATATATAACTGAAACCGAAGTATATGTGTGAAACTTTTGATATATTAAATATAGCTTCTATTCTGAAGCATGTAATTAAGCAATATACAAGAAAGTACTTATAGAAAATGCACGCGTTATTTCTAAATCTTTCACTTACAGATAATTTTTTTAATTGAAACAATCTTTTTATTTGTATAACAGTAAAAATCAACTTATCTTACTTTTTATACGCTGCTTACATATGAATGAAATATTAAAGCAATGTTAATTAAGCATATTCTGTAAACTGAACAAAATTTTATATTGGCCTCAGAGTTTCAATTTTTCAAAAATTTATCAACAATATTCGTAAAATTTAACTAAACCGATGCAAAACCTTTCACCTATTATCCCTGTTGTTGATCACACTACGAGTGTTTCAACAAGACTGATATGACTGGGTATCTATACAGGAACCATCATTATACCGTTATATAATGCACCAGGGTTTGAGTTCGAATATGCATAGAGTAAATATCGTATGTGGGCCCAGAGATGCTGATCATATTCAAACAGGACTACATGCACTTTAAAGTCATATGTGTGACCAAAGTCCATTCATCTTAAGCACACAGAATCACACTCTGAGGATTTGCTGGAGAGTAGACGACCGCTCTGAGATGGACAGATAATTGTTGGTTTGGAATATATGACCCTATTGGAGATGCATTATATTAGATAAGAAAGAGGATCGGGGAAGGCTAAAAATTGTAAGAACCCACTGTGAAGTGTGAATTTATTTCGTAAATAATTTGTGCGTTTAACTTTTGAAATTTTACTTTCTCCTTTATAAAGTATGTATTTAAAGAATGTATGACAATGTCAAAAACTTCGAGTTGAAGATATTAATAGATTTAAAAAACATTTTAAATCTCCTTGCGTCAAAAAAAAAAAATAGTAATCACGTTTGTTATTCCATGCATATGTGAATATAATAACTAAAACACGCAGAGAACTAGATGGAATCTGGCCTTTACTCCATAATTGTTTATATGTACAAAATTTTAAACCGAATTTGAAAAAGGGAAAAAACGTATTTTTTAAAAGAAGTATTTAACGTATAATGGAAACTCCACAGAAAAGGACATTAACAGACATTATACATTATTTTATTCCTACGGTTATGTTATTTACATTTATTGAATTGTGTTATAAATTTGATTATCAATTCTGCCTTTTTTTATCGTAGCGATTCGTATAATGTTTTGAAATTTTGATGCAGAAAAATTCCCATAAATTTTAACTGGGTTTAGTTTGATTTAATTATATTAATGTTAACTTTTAAAGCAGCATTTAGGCTATTGGGGGATATACCTGATAAATTTGATCAACCAAAGACAATACCCGTTCTAAAAAATTTCCATGCCATATCAGTAGAAAAATATTTGACAGCCAACGTCAGACCACTAATTCCATATACATGTCAGTTCTTTAACGGAATCGGGTTTCCAACAGGAATCCCTATGGCTTCGAAGCCAAAACTTAACCACTAAGTCTACGCGATCCAAAATTTAAATTTAGAATTTTGACAGATTTATAGCATTAAACATTATACATTGTTATTATATCTGATGCTGTTATGAAGAAATTTATATTGTCATAGTCCTTGAATTTTTCATAATGTAATTATAATGTTTGCAATTAGAGTGAAATACGGCAACGTATGATTTTTAAATTTCATTATTATTAATCGAACTAAACGAAGCATCATCTTACTTTCCGACGGATCTATTGTATGTTTAATAATGATATAATAATCTTGTAATTATAGAAAAAAAATTTGACACACATTATTAGACACACTGATTTTAAATAATACAGTCAAGATGTCGTGCTCAGTACACATGAGAATCCCTTCTAGAATTTCTTCGCGAACAAAGTATAAAGCACAAAACAAAATTCTTCTCTTTCTGTCTCACCCCCCCATCTTTATTTTAATCGCATAAATTCACAACAAAACGTGAACAAAAGGTTAATTAAAATCTTATTTCGGAGAGCACACATAGAGAGCGGGGCTCGTTCCGTGAAGGCAGGCAAGCAGCTTTCGTGTGGCGCGATCCTTGGGAAATTTAAGACATAGGAGAATTACTAAGACATCCCCAGTGTTAAAATGAAGCCAAAACAAAAACGGCTCACACGCTATGCGTTCAGAGCTTTCACACCAGGTGCAAGATTTCTCACTGCAGCCCCCCCCCCCTGCTTCACCGAGGCTCAAATGAAAATGAGAATGAATGCAAAATAGGCAGCACGAGAACTCGCAAGATAGGTAGTACTTTGAGAACACAAAGAGAATTTAAGTGCTAATTTGATAGATTTCCTGTGGGGAGACTAAATGAGGTTTCTATGAGGAGTGGGGTACCAAAAATCACTCCTCTAGATTTTCTACTCGATTTAATCCAGATTTCATGAATTACAACTGAGTGGTATGGAGAGGAAGATGAACTGGATTCGCCTGGGAGTGGATTGGGTGGTTTAATATTTTAAGGAAAGGGAGAGGGGGATAGGATATCGTTTTTATTAAATGAATAGCTCTTCTTCTAAGAACTAATACAGATATTTTACTTTTAAACTAGGTATGCTCTTCAAATGAATTGTGAGCAGTTATTATAAATAAATTACATTGTAGGATCTGAAAAAAATATGAAAAAATTATCAGAAATTTATATAAGCTAATAATTATATAAAAATTCCGATGCTTTTCGATTTCAAACGAATCACCGTATCAGCATTCTTTTAGATCATTTAATTGTTTTCCCTTATAAAATTCGAATAATTTTTTTAATATATGATCGTTGAGAAGAATAGAAATGAATATTTCAGCTACATTGTAAATTTCGGATAAGACATGTAACTAATCTTGAGAAAATTTACTTTTATCCTCCAACAATTAAAAAAAATATATATAAAAGTTAAAAAAAAAAAAACGTAGACAGAATATTTTATAAAAATGGTAATTTTAATTTTTCCTCGAGAGAAAATAATTTAGCAATTTATGATTTCATTAGTGGGAAAAAGACACTTAGCATAAAAAGAAAAAATGACCGCTTTTAATTAAGAAGTAATAACGTCAATCGATCATATCATTTACTACGAAATATAGAAACTTAGCACTTAAAATCTATTTTCTTTGTTACAATAAAGCACCATTATTTATATTATACATGCTACTATATTTATTAGATAATTTCCTTTTAGCAAATATAATCTCGTTACATAATATTATTTAATTACTGTAAAGATTACACCTGATTAACTGTTTTTTCATAACAAGAATCTTCTTAACCATATAATTCAATTTTTTTAAACTCCAGTTGAGAAATTGAATTGTAATATCAATATAATTTATATTGTTATTATTTAATCGTAAATTGGAGCTATGAATTTTTGCTATAAATGCAGAATTTTAAACGATTATACAGAAAGAAAAATATGAAATTAAATGAAAATTTCTTAACTATGAAGCATCCATGAACTTCAATTGTTATATATGTATTTAAACTAAAAAAAACCGTGAGAGGGTTATTTTTCTTTAACACAGATGTTTAATAAGCAACATTGATGTTTTTGTAATATAGAATTTTCTGAACTCATTTTCTTAGTTAGATTCTTTACTAGATATTAAAAAAATAATATGATTCAACTCAATTTTATATGCCAAATTACCTGTGAATTCCTAGACCATAGTATCCTTGTCGGTGCGGGCACAGATGCTATGACACATTGCAGTTTCACAACTTCACCCTCCATTCCATATTGAACTGGGTCACTTCGAACTCTAGGTGGTCCTACAAAAAGAATTGAAAAATGCCTGATCATTCAGTCCGAAAGTGTTTACATATAATGCCAATAGATGGCAGTAGAATCGAATGAATGGCCCCAACAGAATCATTCCATTGATGCCATTCAACTCTATATTGTTTTTAAATTTTAATTAACAGTTCTGCAATGAAACCAGTTCTTTGGGAACAAGTATATAATTTATGATGTATTATTTATGGATTTGAGACGAGATTTAATTGACTTGAGATGTATTCTTGCGGGAGACGAAAGCAAGTTGAAATATTTTTTTTTCTAAATATATAAGCATTGTTTACTTAATAATATCCAGCATTGTTTTAACAAAAAAAATTATAGCAATAATTTTGAAATTTATTCTAAAACTGAAACAATTAGCATTTAATAATACGTTGGATTTTTACTATGTTTTTTAAAGAAAGTCATTGTTTTTATATATGAATAATCACTAAGCTTAGAGGACAACTAGAGTAGAATGTCCTTAAATTTGATAAAGGCTTAGACTTGTATAATTTTAGAAGATTACGTCAAATAGCAATTTTAAATTGAATTTCTTTTTATTTATAATGAATTAATGAATTCATTTTCCAGATTAGGGTTTCTAAAGTAACATTTTAATTGAAAATGGAATGGAACAAAAACTTTTTTTTCCGTGCATAAAGACGAATATTAAAAGATATCAAATAACACCATAATCAACAGAATTTTAACTCCGAATTTAGGGATAATTCATTATTTTGTCCTTTCTTAAACCTTGTTTTGAGTTAAATATATTTTTCAGCACAATCTACAAATTAAACCAACCCCAATGAACTTGCTGAAATTACTTCACAAACTCAATGAAAACTTGCCCTCTGAACCACTCTTCTTACAATCCACATCGTTCTTGGAGTGATTGTGAGTGCAAACAAATCTGAAGAACCATTCATTCTTGTGGACACATTTCAAACATGTCTGAAACAATTCCGGAGCTGCGTTTCGTGGCAGCTGCCTATTCTTAACCAGGGTCATAAAAATACACCCTAGCTTGGATTTAAAACACTGTCCAGGGGGGAGGACGTTTATGGTAGCGATGATGTATAACCTGGTTACGTGTATTTACATACAATATGTACTAGAAATAAATGTTCTGTGCCACACTACTTTCATGGACATGGTGACTTCTGTTTTCTTTCAACCGAACACTGGGTAAAAGTTGAAACTTATAATCAGTCACTGGTGCGTTAGTGCCTAAATTGTATTTGAGGGTGAAATAACCATTGCAGAGAAAAGGCAAGGAAATAGTTGAATTTGTTGTAAAAGATACTAACAGTTGAGTTTGTCGTTAGTGTATCGAATCGATTGAATAAATGGTAAAAAATTGTACTAAGAATTTATATTTTTTATAGAATTTCAGGTCAAGTCTTTGAACAATGAGAGAAAAATTATGATTTTTAAAAGCTTTATTTATTTATAATTTTAATAAAGCGTTTTGATTATTTAATGATGATTTTATAGTTTGCGATGGAAGTTTACATATAAACATATTCTCTGTATCTCCTCGTTTTTTAAATTTAATTTGTTGATATTTTGACTAATAAATTTAGAAACATCTCTTCTGTTTGACATAACTCATAGAAACTTATAAGATTCGCAGAGATATGAAGTATATACATGTCTCCAAGACATAGAGAAAAATGGATACTACCTTTTTGAAAGTGTTCAGCTAAAAATTTAATCTATGCACGAGCTTATAAATTAATTCTATTGTTTCAAAATTATATTATTAATTATTCGTATCAGTTATTAAAATATACTATTAATTTAAAATTATACATATAAATTCAATATTTTAAAAATAAAATTAAAAAAAACACATCACTATATCGAAAAGAAACATATTACATTAAAAAAATCAAATGCAAATGTAACAAAATTATTCAGAACAGCTCTAGATTTATTACTGAAAATCAAAACTTCTATGCCAGCAAAACAAATTAATCTCACTTTCTGCTTCAATAACCATTTTCGATATAGTTCAATAACACATAGTTAACACACCAGCCATTTCTATGAGTTAGGCATTCATATCAAAGAGAATGCTAAAGATAAAGATATTTCTAATTTCTGCCTGAGAGAGAAAATTTATCCAGACACTTATTTCAGATCCCTTTTCGAAAGAATAAATGAAAAATAAGTGAAATATATTTTTAAGCCCGAAGATATCATGCATATAAACATTTGATTTGTAAAAGAAATATGTACGAATATACCCATTCATAACGCTTCATATTTCTTAAAGCCAAAACATCTTTAATGTAATGAAATACATTGAAATTCAGAAAAATATAGAATTACGCAGTTTTATTCTATATAAACATATGTCAGAATATCCAAAAGAATTTCTGCAAATTGTCTTGAAAAGTAGATTTTTGTATATTTTCTAAAGTACAGTCTAATAAAATTGAAAAATAAAATTGCTTGCTATTCGATATCGATCCAAAATCAATTTTAGCAAACGTTGTTTGGTTATGAATTCGAGAAAAAAATTACATAATAATTATATTACTAAAATATAAAAATATTGACCGTTAAAAAGCATAAAATAATTATTTTCTGCTTTTTAATACTTTCATAAAAGCGTGTTTTTTATTTGTCCTCCCCGAAAAATTTATAGATCGAAGCGAAAATAGTAACAAAACAAATCTATGAATTTGAATATAATGGGTTTTAAAAGAAAATTCATCACCATTTATTGGAATTCCAATTTGCTCAATGATTTGTTTGATTTTTTGCTTTTATCAGTAGACATTTTATAAAACATGTTTTCCTATTTGGGCCACTAAAAGAAACCGGTTTTATTTGCATTTATTTGCCTCTGCTTTTCAAATCAGATTGCTTCATTGATTCGCTTAAAATTTATCATGGACTCTTATTCTGTCCATAAGTCCCATAATTCTTTTTTATTCTTTTAGATTCTTTTGATCAAGACTTAAATAATTCAAAGACTATTTTATAAACATTAACCTTAAACACGAACTGCCCCTTTTTTTTGTGATTCCGTCTGTATTTCAGACACCAATGCAATTACTCACCTTTGATGAAAACAAGGACATCAGTTGAAATCTCTGGAAAACCCACTACTGTAGCACGGCATGTGTATCTGCCTGCTCTGTCCAGTGTGAGCTGTGGGATGACCAATTTGGACTGTGTGCTGAGAACAGCGTCGGATCCTTCGAACGTCCAAACTGTGTCGGGTTTCGGGTTGCCATCGACATCGCAGCTCAGAGTCACCTCTGACCCGATGTCGGCCGCGACATTTTCGATTGTCGATCGGAACACGGGACCATCTGGAAATAAAGAAGGGTAGATAAGGATACATTAAAACCATACGATCATGAAGTTGACTTTATGACGTTACAATAAATTTCATCACTTGTAAGCAACGATGCAATGCAATCAGCTGGCAGGCAATAGACGCAGTGATGACAATGACTGTATCTATTGTCAGTCATTGACCACTGGGTATTTCCAAATAACGGAATGATATAATAATAATAATAATACAGCACTTATGGCTCACAATAAAATAGATGCACAGCAAGGGTAAGCGCTACTCGAAGCATAATAATATCTTGTAT
>JAPMOR010120368.1:0-11572 GCA_026543865.1 Argiope aurantia
GTGATTGTTTCACTGCTCAGAAAATGACGTTTCAAGAAAGAAGGGAAAAAGTAATTAAAATGAAAGCGTGTTTCTCTTGCTTGAGAATTAATTGCCGTGCCGATAAATGCGGATTTAGTGTTCGGTGTCTAATCTGTTCTAAAAAGCATTATCCAATATTATGCCCTAATTTATGTAAAGAAGGGGAAAAATCTTTTTCTTCTTTCAACAAAACCGAAACTAATAATGTTGTGAGTAATAGCGCTTCCGCTTCCGCAGATGTTTTGTTACAAACGCTCCAAATTAGAGTATTAGGGCCTGCGAGGTCAGCGGTTGTACGCGCTTTGTTCGACTGTGGTTCGCAATTGTCATATATAAGAAGTGATGTTGTGGAGTATTTGAACTTGAAAACTGATCATTATGAGTCCCTAAAACATAGTTTATTTGGTGGCATAGAAACGGAAAAAATAAGACATTCCGCTTTAAAATGTGAATTTCAGGAAATTCGCGGAAACTTTTCGTGTAATGTTGTTTTATTGGATAAAGAAACTATTTGTGGTACTGTTCCTAAAATAAGTAAATCTGATGTCAAATTTTTTTCTAAAAATGGGATTTATTTGTCTGACAGTGAAAGTGATAATTCAGATATTTCGATACTTCTTGGTGCTGATTACTTGGGAAAATTTTTGACTGGTTCTATTTGTCAACATCCGAATGGTTTAATTGCTGTCCAAACATATTTAGGGTGGGTGGTTATGGGAAAACCCGAATCCTCTAGGACAAGTTCTACTCATGCTATGCCCATAATTTCACTACATAGTGCTAGCAGAGTTTGCGATCTTTAGTCATTGGATACTCTCGGGATTAGAGATCCTGTAGAAAGCAAAACAAGAACAGAAATTGATAGGGAAACTTTATCCTTTTTTGAAAGAACTATTAAATTTCGTAATGGTAGGTACGAAGTAAATCTCCCATGGGTTGAAGGTCATCCGGAATTATGTGACTTACGAGATCAGTCGGAGAGACGTCTAATCTCCATGACTTCTAGGCTTATCTCTTTAGGAAAATTAGATGCATATGACTATTTTTCGGGAATGGGAACAACAGGGTATCATAGAGCAAGTTCCAAATAGAGATAAGGAGAATGATTTAAAATGTAGATACCTTCCCCACAGAGCTGTTTTTAAGGAATCTAGCTTAACAACTAAAATACGACCAGTATTTGATGGATCTTCTAAAGATGAAAATTCTGTTAGCCTCAACCAATGCCTGGCTACAGGAGAAAATTACATAGAAGTGATTCCAACTGTTTTGAATAAATTTCGGAAGGATAAAATTGGCGTTATCTCGGATATCCGTAAGGCATTTTTACAAGTGAGCGTTTCTCCTTCGGATCGAGATTTTCTTCGCTTTCTTTGGTGGAAAGACTTTGGAAAACGCGAAATTAAAATCTATAGGCATTGCAGAGTGGTATTCGGTCTTTCTGCCAGCCCATTTTTGCGGATGGCAACAATTTATCACCACTTGGATAAAATAAAGGGAAATGAGAGAGATACCGCTGAAAAATTGAAAGAGGCATTTTATGTTGACAATGTAGTGACAAGCGTCGATAACAAATCTGAATTAGAACATTTTTCAGAGACAGCTTGTCAAATAATGTCTCAAGCTGGATTTGAGTTAACGGGATGGGTGTTTTCTTCACAGGGTGAGGAACAAAGTCTAAATTTAAATGAATGTAGATTTTCCCCTGTACTTGGTCTTTTGTGGTATCCTGATTCGGATACAATTGCGTATGATGTTAGCAACGTCACAACTGAAATTGAAAATAAATGTACGAAACGGTAACTTTTGTCAATTTCGCAAAAACTCTTTGATCCAATCGTTTTTACCACACCCGTGACACTCATTCCGAAGCATTTAATGCAAAAAGCGTGGAAAAACGATAAACTAGGGTGGGATCATAAACTGCCATCTGAAATAATAGGGGAATTTAAAAATTGGTTTTCTAAATTGGAATTTTTGAAATTAATTCGAATTCCGCGTTATTTCGGGGGATTAGTTAATAAGCTAACTACTACACTTCACATGTTAAGCGATGCTAGTGGGAAGGCTTTTGCCGCGTGCGTGTTTTTGCGCATAGAGTATGGAAACGAGGTTCGAGTAACATTAGTTCAGGCAAAATCACGTGTCGCTCCTCTAAAGAGGGATCCCATCACCAAGACCAAAACTGAGATGTCTACACCAAAACTTGAGCTCCTTGCTGCATTAATTGGTACTCGTCTGGTACAGACAGTCAAGGCATCGCTGGACATTTTCGATATCTATACCTTCTACTGGACCGACTCTAAAGTCGTTCTATGTTGGATTAAGAATACCGGACCTTGGAAAACTTTTGTGAACAACCGAGTTCAAGAAATTCATTCAAGTTCTCCCAAAGACAATTGGTATTATATACCGTCTGAAATGAATCCAGCAGACATAGCGTCTCGTGGATGCAACGCCAAGACTCTTTTTGGTGTCCGTTGGTGGGAGGGTCCCACATGGTTGAAAGATCGTAACTCTTGGCCAGACACTGACAACTTGGATATTTCAGACGCATTAGAACTTGCTACCTCAGAGAAAAAACCTGCAGTTATAACAAACCTCTCATTAAATAACTCCAAACTTGAGCCCGATTTCTTCGATTGGACTAAGCGAGTTTCGAAATTTTCTACAATTGTTCGAATTCTAGCATATGTGAAAAGATTTATCTCCAACGCTAAATCAGTAGCAAAAAAGCGGATTGAACCAATCCTGAAAGGAAGCTTAAGCGAACAAGAACTTACAAAATCCGAGTTTCAATTGTTTATGTACAGAAAATATTTGGGAAGGATCATAAGTCCATTCCTCCAAACTTTGTCCTCTACCGGGACTCCAACGGTCTTCTTCGAGTTGAAACAAAATTGATCTCTACCGGTGAAGGGGATTATTTTAGACGACCTATCCTGTTGCCAGATAAGCATGAGCTAGTTATTAAGCTCATTGAGGAAACGCATCGAACCTTCAGTCATGTGGGTGTACAAACTCTCGTCACAATTCTTCGTGAGAGATACTGGATTTTGCGATCAAGGAAAACCGTTCGGTAAGCCATTTCCAAATGCGTGGTTTGCCAAAGATTTAAGTCCAAATCTTCTACAACTATGTTCGCTCCTCTTCCTGAGGAACGTGTGCAAGTGTCGGCTGTGTTCGAAACTACGGGAGTCGATCTGGCTGGTCCTCTGGTTCTGCGAAATCGCGACAAGGTTTGGATAGCTATCTTCACATGCGCCGTATACCGTGCTGTGCATTTCGAACTTGTGACGGACATTTCCACGCAAAGTTTTCTTCTGGTATTGAGACGATTCATCTCGCGTCGAGGGCGAGTGCAGACAATCTATTCAGATAATGGCACACATTTTGTCGGTGCTAACAACGAGCTAAAGAACATAGACTGGAATGTAATTATTGCTCACTCAGATTTGAGGAGAATCTCCTGGCATTTCAATCCACCCACTGCTGCTTGGTGGTGGTGGTGGGGGGGTTGGTGGGAGAGGGTAGTGAGAATGTTAAAAGATTTGTTGAGACGCAATCTAGGAAAAGCGTGTCTTGACTACGAAGAATTGTACACCGTTGTGTGCGAATGTGAGGCCATCATCAACAGCAGACCTCTGACTTACCTATCTGAAGAACCAACTGATCTAGTGCCATTAACACCTTTATTTTTACAGGATCAGACTGAATTCAGTGTTGATGATTTTGAACAGAATGATTTGAAGAATCTACGCAAGCGTGCGAAACACCTTCACTCTGTTAAACAAAAGCTTAAGACTAGATTTTATAGAGAATATATTTCTCTTCTTAAACACTCCAAGCATGTGCATCAAACTCCACTTGAAGTGGGAGAATCAGTACTAATTGGCTCAGATAATAAAAAACGAATTGATTGGCCCTTGGCCAAGATAATTGAAATTTATAAAGGTCGTGATGGTGTTTCCCGCGTTGCGAGGGTTAAAACCCAAAATGGAGAATTGGATCGACCATTTCAGAGATTGTTTCGTTTGGAAACATCAGGTGTTCTGAGTAAGACTTTGAGATCTGTCAAACCTAAACATGTTTAACTGTGCAACTTCATTTTATATTAATTTTTCATAGATATTTTTTGATTTCGAGATGTTTTAATGTGTGTTTTGATGTTGCTCTTAAATTAGTTTTTAACTTGGTTTTATTGTGCTTTTAACTTTGCTCTTAACTAGTTATATTGTGTTTAAAACTTGAACCTTTTGGCGGTTGGAGGATGTTGCATCTAAATAGGAAAACAATAGTTAATAACCTTTAAATATAATAGTTATGTCAACTTCATATAGATGGCGTTGTTGTGTACGTCATAAAAACCTCATACGTCATATTTCTTGTTCTTGTACTGTTCTGTTACTGTGTTACTGTTAATAAAACGTTAAACGAAAATGGCTCTCACTGATGTTCATCAAACCTATAGTCATTAATAATCTCGTGTCTCTACACCATGAGCCAGGGAGCTTCCAGGACGAGAACATTGATACCAATAATGTACTGGGGGGACAATCCATAAGGACAGTATCTCCTGTGTGATCTTGGAGTGGATCTCAGAAAAGTGAGAGGCTCAGACGGGGAAGACGTCTCGGCAGCACCACTCTTTGCCAAAGTGTCCGCAATCTCATTTCCCTCGAGATTGACGTGGGAAGGAATCCACTGCAGATGAATCTGATGTGAAAGGGAAAGCCATTTTAGTTGATTAAGAATTTTCATTCCAACATTGTCTCTCACACTTTGCCAATTGCTCAGGTGCTGAATTGCACTTCTACTATCAGACAGAATCCAAATCTCTTTTCCATGCTTAAGAGACCTGGTCTTCCAAGGATTAACAGAGCAGCGATGGAGTCAAGCTAGTGCTGAACTAAGCTGTGCGCTACTGTTAGCAGTAGAGTTTTGTTGTGTGCTGCTGTTTGCACGTCTCGCGGCTGAAGATAATTGTCTTCTCTGTGCGGTATATAGTTGTCGTCTTTGTGCTGTCCTGTGTGTCTTCGTGTAAATAAACGTCGTTGTTTTTATTCTACTGCCGCCTGCTGATTGAGCGTTCTCCACACCATATAACTTCCACTATCCAAACGAACCCGGAAATTTCGTAACAATATATATCTATGTAATTCTGCATCGTAACTATGACATTTTCAAAATGTAAATAATGAGGTAAGTTATAAAAATATTCATTAAATACCAAATTTGTGTTCATTAAATATTCACTTGTAACGATGTCAGTAGTGATTGATTATACTAGTAAAAGTCATTACGAATAAAATAACATCCCAAAGAACATAGAACTATTGTCAAATTGAAAGTAACATTTATAATTTAATTCTTTAAAATTATCATTATTCGTACATCTCATACAATGGAAAATTTCTGTTATTCAGCTGTAAAATCCAATTAAAATATCGATATAGAACGTGAACTGCAATTGCTAATATTAAATACGTAATAAGATTCATTTTAAATAAAAATCGGATTATTAATTTTCCCATGAACAACTGCAAATTCATGATGAATTAATCAATACTTTTTGAGCTGTTAGAAGGTAGTTATTTTCACAAAACAGATTGCGATTTCACATTCTTCATATCAGATATTCTAAAAGTTGCATGGTCTCATTTTATTTCAGGGTAATACAAATGTTTGTGATGACCTTCTTCTAGATTCAATATTGTCCACATAAAAGTTGATGGAATTAGTAAGATTTAATACTGATTTCTCAAATATATGATAATTGCTAGTTAAAATTTAATTACATTTCCAACAATTTTCAGCATTAATAGTATGATATACTCTCCAGCAAATATATATATATAGAGAGAGAGAATATATTTAACGTAACCAATTAATTTTATTGAAATTTCATAAATCAAATATATATTTACATAATGCTGACTTTGATCGTGAACCAGAAAAGAATATTTAAACTTTTAAGTTTAATTTACTTATATTATTCCCCTAATTCAAGGAATTGTTTATTGTTCCGAAACACACACACACACACACACACACACATACACATATAGTTGTTTTAAATTTAATTTCTCTAAAATTTTAATCTACATCATTATAACATTCTGTATGCATTGATAAAAATCAAAATTGAAAAATAAATGAATATAACATCAAAATGATGCATCATCTTGAATGGCGAATGAGAGGCACCATTCGAGTGCAAAGGGATAAACGGCGAAATGAAATTAAATATGATCAATATGGTCAGCGAAAGATATGATCGCTAAAGGTGACTAGTATACAAGAAAATCATTTTTTCAGATTGTTAAAATTATAATATAAATGTAATGTAACAAAATCCATTCATATATATTTTTATTTACGTAGAAAGGAAAAAAAAATATTATTTAATTTTTTCAACAATTTGAGTCAAATGTGTGTAATTGGCACATTGGAAATCATGTGCATACATGCACATGATTTCAAATATGTAATTGGTTACATCCAAAAATATTAACAGCCTCTTATTGGAGATGATTTTCATTACTGCGCATTGTTACAATTTAAATGAAAGACTAGTAGTTGAGTATATTTACTAAACAGCTGCTAAACATAATAGCTGCTAAATACAATCTCCAAGATTAAATACACTTAAACAAGAAAATATTTTAATCCTCAGATAACATATGTTCAAAAATAAAGACATCTCTTGCAAGTATATGCTTTTGCTTTTAAGCTCATGCTACTAATCCCTTGATGTGTTTGGCCATCACCTATCGATGGTCAACGCGTTGACTATCTGTAGGATGGTAGACCCCTTGACAGATTTGGTTCCAGATTTGAACAAGATCCACAATTTTAATATTAAACCCGAGCATTAAATTTTACTATTATAGATTTTTTGTTTTTCGATTATTGTGTTATCTTGCACTCAGACAGCTGGAGAAATAAAAATCTTTTAAATAAATTCCATTCAAATTTTTTAAAAAAATCTTTAAATCAGCTGTAAAGATCGCATAACAAATTACTTCTATCTAGCGTGAAATGTTTCTGAGTTATCGTGTTTGTAGACTAGCAGGCATGCATAAAGATATGTGTGTGTGTCTGTTAGCGCTTTACAGGTCAGGCCATTTGATCTACAGCTAACTAAATGGAAATATTTACTCATTGGAAGGTGTGAATGTATACTTCAAAGCAATTTACTTTAAAAATTAGAATAGGATATATAGATATGAATTAAAAAATAACTTGAATTTTAGAGAAGATTTTCTCATTTCTAATATTACATTGAATTGTTGTAATATTACTTTCTTCCCTGAAATTCAAACCATCTTCATTGTTCCATCAAATATTGAATACCATGATTTCCTGCCAATTTTGAAAACTAACGAAGATGAATTCTGTTTAACATATGTGTAGTTTATAAGACAAATAAAGTTAGAAGGAAGATTAACCGGACATTCTAGTTTTTAAAAGAGCTATGACGTAGCAAGACTAGTTTCCATTAGAAATGCCCATGTGTAAAATGAATAGATTATGTATGTTAAATAAAGCAACATAAAATAACATAACTTCTGGCAGTTTGAAGGACTTTGCGCTTTGACGTTTGAAGGACATTGCTCTGAAATTACAAAAATCAGCATCCTCTTCGAATCTGCTGGTTGCCGAAGGCAACTATTAAGAATATAAAATGAACAAGTTTTAGATATCTACTTTGACCTTATACATAGCTAACCTAATGCTTTATCTGAGTCTATCTTATCCCCAACCCACTGAATTGCAGTTGGTTGAATTAGTGGAAATACGAATGGGACGTAATCACGAGTTTCATGTAAGGCCCAAAGAAGGACTGTCCGATGTTCCATTTTCCTCGTATAATGAAGCATTTTATGCTACTTATTATAGTGAAGAAAAATAAGAATGTATATTAGATGCTCCGTTTTTATACTAATTGAAACGAACATTTGATACATATCAGCACATTTGTTCGCAAGACGATTTACGAAATATTATTTATATAAGTCACTTGGGATGTGAGTTATCGCATTCATGTATTCTCAGATATATAGACTATAAAATGCTGCTGAAATACGTCTAAGAAATGAATCAATAAATGATACTGGAAGGATTTTTCATGAAATGAATGAACAAATAGTACTGAAATGCTTCTGATGAAATGAATTAATAAAAGGTACTGAAATAATTTTGATGAAATTAATGAACAAATGGTACTGAAATGCTTCTCATTAAATGAATCAACAAATGGTATCGAAATTATTTTCCACGAAAAGAATCAACCAATAGTAAAGAAATAACTTTGATGAAATGAAGGAATAAATATTTTCTAAACGATTTTGATTAAATGAATGAACAATTGGTACAGAAAAATTTTGATGAAATGAATCAACAAATGGTACTGAAATAATTTTGATGAAATGAATGGACAAATGGTACTGAAATCATTTTTATAAAATAAATGAACAAATATATAGAAATCCTTTTGATGAAATGAATCAATAAATGATACTGAAATGATTTTGATGAAATGGATCAACAAATAGTACTCAAAAACGTTTGATGAAATGGATCAACAAATTTTACTCAAATAATTTTGATGAAATGGATCAATAAATAGAACTGAAATTTTTTTAATGAAATGAATGAACAAATGCTTTTAAAATATATGATACAAAATTTACTTCTCATGGAAAAATTTTTTGAATTGAAATTTATCGTACGATTTTAGGGTCTGAAGTAGATGTAGATTTTATCAAATTTTGAACTAAATTTGCTAGAGGGATAGTCATTTTTTTATCCGTATTTCCTCATGTATCTAAAGACAAAGACTCGAAAATATAATAAGTTTGATAAATAAAATTTGAAAATAATATACGGATACTTTATCGCAATACTTTATTAAAAATGCCAAATCTTAAAAAGATAATGCAATTATTAACTCTAAATGAATTTAAAGAATCATCATACAATTATCGAATTGCTTACTAAACTTGTTCAAGTTGAACTTTATGGAAATATATATTTTTTAAACATTATTTGAATATACGCGCAGTTGCGTTAAGATTATATACAACTTAACTTAAGAAATGAATTGTATTTGAAGAAATTTTATTGACAAAGAATTGAATTATATTTGAAGAAATTTTATTTATAAAGAAATGAATTGTATTTTCTTATTAGGAATTGCATTTTTTCTCTGAGATAAACTAAATAATCAAATTCTTTTAAGTTTTCCATCTTTATTATGACGAAAATGTCGAACGCAAGCATGTCAAATAAAAGTCTATCAATCTAAGTGATCAATAGTATGGGCGATCAGCAAATTCTTTTAATCTCATTACGAATGAACGATTCACTAAATAAAATTTGAAGATGGTAGATTTTTTTTTAATATTCTGTAAGTTTTTATTTCACAAGTAAATATTTCCTTATACATTTGTGATAAGAATTTGAAAAATTAAAAATAATCCATTCTGCAATATTTTCTGGCAGAATCATATAATTTTGTACATGGACAAGTTTAAGTAAGAAAGAAAAATTACTAATTCTTAATTCTAAACTTGGCTGGGGCATCTGATTATTAAAATGTTAAAACATTTCATTATTTCTCCATAAAGGCCGAAATATATTCTTAAACTTGAACACATTATTTACAGATAATTTAAGTTTATTACAGTTTTTGGAAACACAATGTAATATAATTTTTTTATCATGTCTAACCCATGAAAAATAATGCAAAAATTTTGTGTAACCGCACTAGGGAAATAACACAGATATCACCTTTAAATCATCATAAATTATCCATTTATATACTGGATAATAAACGTTATTACGCATCAATCCGTTTTAATTTTCTCGCTAGCTTCTATGGCAAGTAAATTTTAGCCAGGTTTAATGGTTACTGAATATTTCAATTATTTTTACATCAAAATATTTCTTAAACCTCAAAATTATATGTATAATTTAAATTATTTCAAAAGTCTGAAGTTGTTCTGTTCATCATTCGTTGCGTTTCGTTAATTTTCCCTTTAATTGTTTGTATATGCTACTAGTTGGTACCGAGCGCGTTGCTGTATCATCTGGAATTTGAAATAGAACCCTTGTTGAATTAAGAATGATAGAAAGAATGATGTTTATTTTCTTATAGACAATGAATACATTCATTGAAATTTAATGATATATAAAGAAGTATAAACAATATTAATTGTATTTTTTACATTATTATTCAAGTGCTTCAGGATTGTCAATATTTCTTGTTTTCACGTCTTCAGCAAAAATAATTAAATTTCTTGGCTGTCAAACTCGTGAGCATCCAGTATACAATTGACCATATGATAAACATGGATTTTTCAATCCGCAAATTTGAAGTGATTCACCTTGTGCCTTGTGTATAGCCATCGAGAATGCAAGTCGAATGGGGAACTGCAGTCGTTTGGAATTAGAAGGCATGTTGGTGGGAATAATAGGAATGCATGGAATGAGCACATCTCCATTCGACTTTCCTTTAAGAATAGTTGCTTCGATTCTTGCCTAATGTTTTTATTCGGATTCTGATGTGCGTGATCAGGTAACAAATAAACCTGTCTTTCGATTCTTGTCGCATGTTGATCCTGATATTCTGAAGCACGTGAATTTGCAATTCGTAAATGATCTGCTTCATTAATCCCTTGTCGTTCTTCGTTTGCTTGAGATGCTGGAATTTACTAATTTCTACCTGTTGCGTTGGTAGATCTACTAAGGTTCGAAAGTTTGGGAGTAAGATAAGAAAATAAGTTACCATAATAAAACGTCAAGCCATTGCAATATCTTATAACTTTAAACGAGCAGTACTTCTATGTCTATTTATAAATTTATTTATTTCGTGTATCTCGGAAACGACTCTAACGATTTGGATCAAATTTTACATTTGTATAAGGTTTTGCTATTTCAATCTATCTATACAGATTTATTTTTTAAAAAAGCGAAAATTTACAAAAAAAAATTAATAACTGACTATTAGAATAAGTATATTTAACTTTTGTTTCGGATGTGGGCAGTACAGTGTAGTGATGAGAACAGCGCGGGTGTGGTGGGTTCTTGGTTCGAATCGCGCTTTTTGCATAATTTTCTTACTTATGTATTTATATTTAATATTTTTGCTTTTTAAGATTATCTATATTGGTGTCGTTCCTGAAATAATGCGATTTTACACACACACTCACACACAAAAAAACTTCTTTCGATAAATAACTATTAGGGCTTTTTTTCTATGCGCTCTCATGCTGACAATGTCGTATAATGCCAATTCGGACCCGTTTCTCTATGGTAAAAGTGAGTGTGAGTTCAAAGATATAAGTAATGACAGTAAGCAAACCGTTTCCTGTAACATTCTGAACTAAATTCAATTATTATTTTTTTAAATTTAAATTACTAGTTTATATATAAGTAAGACTGAAAAATATTCATATGTGATTCATATCAATATATTTTCTTCGAAAAAATAGTATTTTACAAAATAAATAAACATATGAATAAAAAAACTACCGTGCGAAGCTGA
>JAPMOR010120368.1:11672-36880 GCA_026543865.1 Argiope aurantia
TATATATATATATATATATATACACACACTGGTGTGCAAAACTTAAGTAACAATGCAAATTTTAAGCAGATAGTCATGAAATTGCAGAAAAGGAGTTCTTGCGATCAGTTCAATGAACACGTAATTCAAGAGAAAGGTCATGCGTATGCAAATATCAGGTACAAAACGTCACAGGCGAAGTGAGAGTACGCAAAACACGTGCGGAAGGCGCGTGCAGCTCAACACTACAATAAAAGGAAGGACGTAGACGCAATTAAAGACATTCGCTGCAAGTGCACGTGAGTTATTTCGTGAAATATGGCTAGCAGAAATCACCTGGACGATTTCACACGTGGAAGAATGATCGGAAAGCTGGAGGAGATGCGTAGTGGGACCAGTGTAGCTGAAGAGTTCGGAATCAACAAAAGTGTCGTTTCGCGCGCTTGGAAAGACTTCCAAACCACAGGTACAGCTGTGATAAAGGTTGGTGGCGGCCGCCCCTGGAAAACAACTGCAGTGGATGACCGACATATCGTCCTTCAGGAGAAAAGACCCCGAAACCAGTCAGCAAGCGCCATTGCTCAGCAACTGTGTGCAGCAACGGGGCGACAAGTGTCGCGGTTTACTGTGTCCAGACGCCTTCACAAAGGTGGCCTTTTCGCCCGCCGTCCTGAACGCAGCATCCCTTTGACAGTTTCCCACCGGCGGCACCGTTTAGAGTGGTGCAGGGAGCACAAAAACTGGACATCTCATCAATGGAGTCGTGTCCTCTATACAGATGAGAGTCGTTTTAGTGCCACAAGAGATTCCCAACGCCAGTTGATTTGGAGAAACGTCGAGACACGGTCTCATCCCAGTAACTTCACGAAAAGAGACAGTTTCGGTGGTCCTGGAGTTGTCGTCTGGGGAGGCATTATGATGAACTGGCGGACTGAGCTCCACGTTTTCGACAGAGGTTCTGTAACTGGAGATCGCTATTGTCAGGAGGTGATCCTTCCCCATGTGCGTCTGTTCCGAGGTGCCATTGGATCAGACTTCTTTTTTATGGATGACAATGCACGGCCACACAGGACTCATGCTGTTGAGGAGCTTTTGGAAAGTGAAGATATCACTCGAATGGATCCGTCTCCCCTGATTTAAATCCGATAGAACATGTGTGGGATGCTTTGGGGAGACGATTACATCCTCCTGGGAACACCCTACAACTTAAACAGATGCTGATTGAGGAATGGGCACTCTTACCTCAAGATCTGTTGGACAATCTGGTGCTGAGTATGGGGAGACGGTGCGAAGCAACCATTGCAGTAAGGGGAGGGCATATCCCATACCAAGGAACATACATCTACTTGCTGTTCTTCCTCTTCTACAGACAATCATGTGTAACGATACTATGAGTTCAATAAAGTCTTTTCTTTTTTGTTTGATTCCATACTGTATGCATTGTATTCATTTCTGCGAAACTATGCTTTCGTCATTCTTTCAGAACAAAATGCTGTATCTCATTTCCGAATTTCATGTCTCACAGATGATTTCTCGTGAAGTTATGGCAAAAAACATACCTATTGCTTAAGTTTTGCACACCAGTGTATATATAAACCTGTCGTGCGAAGCTGAGTCTTCCAGATATTTAAAATATATATGCATGAATATGCAGCAAACAAATTATATATATTTTATATATATTCTATATATATATATATATATTATTTATCAATATATTTTCTTAAAATATATAAAATCAAATCTAGTTATAAAAAGCAGTCAAAATATATTCTTCTGGCCTCCGACTGGAAAATTGCTGTGTTGTTCGTTGGCTTTTTTGAGATAGTCAGGCATGTAACAAATTGTTAAAGCACCTCCACAATTATTGGGCAAATGCGAACCAGGAAAATGATTCAACAGCCTTACTAGAGATGAATGAATATAAATCTGAAATTGAGATAAAAATTGTATTAATACATTTTATAAAATTCATTTAACAAAGCTATATAATTTACTGATATAGACGTCTTTACGAGGAATTAAAATACATTCGAGTCCATTATTTTTAATATAAAAATTACTTTCATAAAAAATATTATAAAAGTAAAAATATTTATTTATCGTTTGAATTTTTTAAAAATTAAAATTAGAAAATCGGTTGAATTAGAAGATTTTTAAAAATCGCCGATATTTAATTTTTTCCGTAAGTTATAGATATTTATTATATAAATAAATTTTATTCATAAATAATGTAATACAAAAAGACTTTAATAATAGTTTTGAAACAATTAATAATATATATTTATTATATATTATACTATATAATTAATTATCATTGATTTAATTAAAAATTATGTAATTATTTATATTATATTACTGGCACATTATTATAAATTCTATTATTAATTCACAAATGTCATTAATATTATTTTGCAGAAGATTCAAGTAAAGATGGCTGGGTATTTAAATGACAGTAATTTTAATCTAATAAAATAAATTTCTACGTTAATATAAAAGTTATGAAAAAATTATAAAAATACTTACAAAAGTAAATGAAAATATCAAAAAAATAAAATATTTTAGAATCTGAACGCGTTGTCTAGCGACGATGCATCTAAGAATTCTCTTATTTTATAATCGTTTGCATCTCTTCAATTGTTTGTTAAATTTTGATTAAAAAATAATAATTGATGGAAAATTGCAGGGAAATGAAATTTAAATAATTGAAAAGATATAATATAGAATTTTAGGCTGATATAAATTATTTTTTGTGGGATAATCTATTCTAAAATTAGTGAAGAAGAACGCTAAATTCTATATTAGTTTATAATTAATTGAATACTTAATTCGATTGTGCGCCTTGAAAATCAGGCAGCGTCCTTCTTTTTGTCTTAAATATCAAGTGTGCAATATGTAGTTAGATTTTTAAGAGAAGATATGAAACATACATACATATCCATATTGACATTTATATGAAGAAAAATAATTAAGTGTTTTAACAATTTAAAACAACTAGAATTTTGTATTGAAATTTAACTTCTTAACTAATTTTATTTTTAAAAGATCGCCTTCTTTAACACCATTTAATTAGCCAGGAATATATTTTGTACATAATTTTATTTAAATCTTTGGTACATTTATTCTATAAAGGGAATAATATATAAATCTTTTATACAATTATAGATTATTGTTTTCTTTCTGATATATTTTCATTATCCCTTTATTATGAATTATTATTCTCTTTTTTTATACAATTATTATTATTATTATCATTATTACTATTATGAGAATTTATTACTCTCTTAAAAGTGTTTTGAAATTTCAACTTGCATTTTATTTTCAGCCCTTTATTTGAACAGTTTTAAATCGATTTTAGTTATTACGTACAGTGGCTCAAACAATTGAGAGTACACCTTACTTTTGCTTGATAAATCCGACTTCCAATATAAATAACGCATTACCGAGAAGTGCAAACACATTTTTATTATTACCCATAACAAATGGTTTAATCTAGAATAAAAATAAAGAAAAATCAACGAAAAACTTCTAAATTGAAAAGTTTCAGAAGCATATTAAATAAACATACTCAAATGTTTGCCTCCAAAAATTGAGAGTACACCAATGAAATTTTTGTAACATCTCGCATAGAAACAAAGTGTCACTGTTAAGTTGCATGTCTTTTGGCTCCTATAATGGACTCTAAGCATCATAGTACAGATTCGACCCATTTTTGGCGGTATCTAAAGATATTTTATACCGTTATTCTTGCAACATTTGTTTTAAATCTGTTTTATTTCTAATTTTTTGGTTTTTGAGCCACCTTTTCGAGTATATAATGGCATTGATGTCGGGGTACTGTGGTGGTGTGTATAACTGCTGTTATAATGAAAAGAAATGTCGTTGCCCTTCTGGAAAAGGCAATTTTCATCTAAATCCTAATTTTTAACACTTTCTTTTAGATTGCTGCGACCATATTTTTCTTCCAACTTGCTGCAGAAACTTCACAAATCATAGGCAAAAGTGTAAGTGCTGAAACTGTGCGAAATGTCGTTAGACAAGCTGGATATAAAAGTATTATTGTTAGAGAAAAACCGTTCATTAGCTTGCAAATTCAGATAAAGCGTTTAAAGTTTGTAAAAACTCATCAATTGAAAACGAATAATTTTTGATAGAAATTTATATTTAGTAATGAAAGGAAACTCAACAATTTTTGGCAGTGATCGCACTGTATGGAGAAAGCCTAATGCTGCTTTGCAACCAAAAAATTTACGTTCTACAGGTAAGCATGGTGGTGACTAAGTCACGAGTTCCGGTTTCATGGCTTCATACGGGATAGAATATTTAATTCTTATAGATGGAATTATAAACCTTATGGTTTTCTTGGATATACTTGAGCAGCCATCTAAAGGAAAGTGCTAAAAATTTGGTTTAGATGGAAATTTCATTTTCCAGTAGGACAACGACCCCAAACAGAATGCTCGTAACGTCAAAATGTGATGCCTTTTTTTATTGTAAACAGCAGTTAGACACACTACCACATTACCCCAACAACAATGGTATAAATTATTTGTGAGTCATACACGAAAAAGTGATTGAAAAATGCAAAATTAAAAAAAAAAAACTCTGTTTAAAACAAGTGTTGCAAGAAGAATGGGATAAAATATCTTCAGATACTGCCAAAAATTGCTCGAATTGGTACCAGGCCATTGGTTAGAGGCCATTATAAGAGCCAAAAGACATGCAACTTAAAAGTAATACTTTGTATTTATGCGAGATATTACAAAAATTTCATTTGTGTACTTTCAATTTTTTGAGGCAGACATCTGAGTATGTTTATTTAATATGCTTCTGTAACTTTTCAATTTAGAAGTTTTCGTCTTTATTTTTATTGTAAATTAAATCATTTGTTAAATAAAATAAAAATAAAAACTTATTTGCTCTTTTTGGTAATGTGTTATTTATATTGAAGTCGGATTTATCAAATAAAAATAAGGTGTACTCCGAATTTTTTTTGAGCCACTGTAAATCATATTTTCCAGTGGAATACGATAACAGCTTAGAAATAAAATAAAATTATTGCTCAAGCGTATTTTTTTAAAATTTCATAAGTACGTAAAAGCTTTCGAGAAATCTTTAGAAAAGAATTTTTAAAAAATTAAGAATAACCATTTTTTTATGATATTTTTGCAATATAGGAACACCTGTATCTGAATTTATTTGTCAGTTTTTAAAAATATATTTTTAAGAAGCAAAATAGAATTTTCAACTATTCAATTAAAAACTGGAATAATTTTTTTTAATGATTTATGACATTTTATTTAAGTAATATAGCTTACAAACTTTTCGTGGTTCTTACTAGTGGCAGAGAGCTCCTAAAATTGAATAATGAAATTAGAATTTAATAACAGGTACCTTAAACAGTTATCCTTTACTGAAAACTAAAAATAGGATTTTAATTAATAACTAGGTAGTTTATTTAAGGAATTAAAATGTGAAATTACAATACGACTAAATTTAGAAGGCAGATGAATCGAACATATACGTTTGTAACAAATCTCTGTCTCAGTTTAGTTTAGTTCATTTTAGTTATATTAATGTTTCGTTTCAAAGCAACTCTAGGGCTATTTTGGGACGGATTTTATAGTTTTGAACCGAGGGCAAATGACGCGGCCGATGCCTGAGCAGGCACCCTCTCTCTCTAAACTTCCACACTATATCATTGAAACCACATCAATCGGATCTCGAACTTGAAACACTCTGATTCCGAAACCTTACCACTAGGCCACCGTGGCTGAAAGCTAAGATGGCAAGGGACTATTTTCCAATAATAAAGTTCATGCATGCGGTAAACAGATCATATTTAAGGGAATTAAAATAATATTGCTTTATTGTCTGACAATCATGAACATAAAATTATATATAAGCATTCTAACAAAATAAAATATAACCAGTATTACTGCTAAATTAGTTGCTTGCCAAAGGCAGATAGGATATCGCAGAATTGAATCACCGATTACGAAACCCAGAAGTCAATTTTATTTTTGAATAGTGTGTTTATGTGGTTTTCACATTTTAAATGACCCCCGCAAATCATTTCATATAAAATAAATAAGAGATTCAATTAAAATCACATTGCTAATAATTATAGTTAAAATAGTTTGGACGGATTTGCAGAAATTCTCTTTTTTTTTTCTTCTATTTAAAGTGATGGTACGAGATGGTAAAATAAATTTATGACATATATGAAAGCATAATCGTGTTTTTCGGGGCTAAATAATTAATGCCACTTTTCAAAATTTGTTAATTATCCAGGCTCCGTTGCAAGAATGCTCATAATCACCATGTGTTCTCAATGATCCCAGAGATTAGAAGTAACTCAGAACTAGTGGACGGGCATTTAATTACATTAATGAACGTATTACCGAGAATTATTTGAAATTATGAGAAGTTGCTGTACATTTCCTTAAAATTCATTTTCTTCCTCTTTCCGGATTAGCTCAAATTTCAATATTTTTTATTGTTTGTTCATTAAAAAATTTATTTTATGGAATATTGTTTGTTATTATATCTATTCAACAATATTAACCTGGTGTAATTTATAATCCATTTTGAACAAGATTTTATAAAAGCAGAAATTAGTGAATAATTTGACATGCTAGAAGAAAGCTTAAGAATCGATTTTAAAATGAGAAAGAAATAGAATTTCGATTTAGTTGCAAAAAAATAATATTTTTTCATAGATTTTTTTTAATTAATTAGTTTGCTAAAGCTATTAATGTCCTGGTATTATTGATTTATGTTTTTCTTGGAATCAGTAATTCATTGATTTTACGATATATTTTCAATCTTGGCGATTATTTAAAATCGGGAAATAAACAAATAATAAATTAACAGCAAATTTCTCAAAATAAATACCAAACAAAATTTTATTATTAGATGGATTTGTAATATGTTTCAAAATTTCACTTATTTCATTTCTTGCAAAGAAGAAGCATTATTTTTGTTCAAAGATTTTTTGAAGATAATAAATTTGTTAATGCTATTAACGCCTTGTCATTATTGATTTATGTGGAGTCATCGATTCAATTGATTTTGCGATACAATTTCAATCTTCGCCATTATTCAAATTCTGGGAAGTCCCGCTTATTTTATTTCCAGTAAAAAGGCTATTCTCTCAACAATTTCATACATATACAGAAAAATATTGATTTTAGATTGTTATGGAAACATTTATAAGCAGAGTCACACTTACATTATTTTTAACGTGTTCTGGTAAAAAAGGCTTTGACAGATTCAGCAATATCTCCATCAAGAAATTTGCATTTAATATATGTATCCCAAAGAAATTTCCTGGCAGTACATCCTGTAAAAAACACATTTATTACACATCAAAGGACAAAATCAAAATCTGTATTCTGCAGACGATTGACAAATTATGTAATCACTTCTCAGAAGAAGTATTTACGAAGGTTATCATCAAAAATTAAAATATCGTATTTTATAGAATCTCTGAAACTTTTCGGCAGTATATGAAGTGTTTACATTTCAAACATTTTCTATGTTTTACGTATAATACCAAAGATTGTTATTTTTAAGTGTTCTAAATAGCAATTGGCCGTAATCAGATATGCAATTATTGCTCATTGCTTTTGTTTGGGGGAAAAAGATGATTTTAATAATAATCTTACGTACCTAAATTTTGCATTTCACAGAAATATATTTTATTGTGAATCAACATTTTAAACTTCCCATTTTTAGGCCGGATAGCCTGGTTTGTAGGGAGTTGGATTCGCATTTCTTATGTTGTGAGTTCGACCCCCTCCCCTCCGGCCGAAGACTCTCCTTGTACATGGTGGCTGGTTTACATATAAATCTGTCTTAGCCAAAAAGTCCTTCAAGTCGGGACAATACCATTGGGGGTACTGGAACTGATGTGATCGTTCTCTGAATTTAGGTCTAAATTATGATCTCTGAATGAAATGCAAAAATGAAGTCCATCCCATGAAAAAGGCTATAACGCATGAATAGTTAAGATGTACTCTTGGCCCTAGAAACAAGCCGCTACTGAAACTAAAGGCACTAAATCTCGACTTAAAATCACTGGTTTGTTCAGTGGGTTTGTATCTGACCAATGCCTAAGCAAGACGACATTATACTCTTGTTCTTGAAAAAAAAAATTGGCTATTAGCGCTTTTAAAAGAAATTCGAAAATCTATGTTTTTATTACAAGAATAAAATGTTAAGAACATTCCGGTAGTTCTACATATTGTTACATTGTTTCCTCCACAAAATCCGTCAAGTCAACGGGTCCGCTGTAGTGGGTGGATGGTGACGCAGTCAACAGATCTCAATAACAAATAACGACGTTTATTAGCACGAAGACAGGAATACACAGACAACAAATACACAGTCGCACAATAATGATAAGTAGCTAAAAGCGCTAAAAAAGGAGAACTCGTTCAATCAAAAACTTGATCTGAACTCAAATGACTAACAATACAACGGACTACTCAACACACAACTCATGCTGTTAAATACTTGCCTACAAGACTCGTCGCACCGCTCAATTTTTCACACCACTAGTAGCTAGATCTTTACTGGAATGATACAAATAATTCATTGCTGACATAACTGTAACTAGCTGTATGACTATATCTGGCTTGGTATGCTAATTTTTTATAGCTTCTGGAGAAGGGCACAGAAGGTTCTCGAAAAATCAGCATAATTTGCCTACAATTGGTCATTGCCGAAATTCTTGAGATTCTAATATCATCCATTTTTTTGCCAAAGTCGTCACCAAGCCTCCAAATGTGTCGCCAAGCCAAGGGTCTATTTTCAAATGGCATCTGATCAGCATCCAATAGAACTGCCCTTAAAAACATCTTTCCGACGATGGAATTAATTGTGCTGAGAAAGAAAACAGCAGATTCGGAGCAACAGTTTTAGTTAGATTATAACGTGCTTTGATAAATATGTAATCATTACATCAATTATTTATTGAATTCAAATTTTAATTTATATAATACTTTTCATGATACATTCGATTAAACTTGCAAAATTGTCCTTTATGCTGCCACTACTTATTCAATAAACTACTTTTCTCCTAAAATTTGGTAGAAAGACACACATTTATAGGATAACATACCAAATTTCACCATTCTTCTTCCATGAGTTTCTGAGTTTACAATATACGACACCGGATTATATTAAATTCTAAAGTATAACATCGAAATTTAGTATATAGCAGAATGTATAACATTGGAATAATTATTTATATAAGAATATTTATTATTTTATACTTACAAAAGTCACATGGTTTAATAAATACAGGTTATATGGGGTGCAGAATTTTAGATACCGTGTTCGGATGTTCGAGAAATCATGTATGAGGTGGAATCCACTCGCTTGAGAAACAGGATTCCTTAGCTCCTGCAGAAAAATCATGCAGAGTATTTGCTTCATAGTTTCAAATGGAAGTTCGTCAGGATTCCAATTACCTACAAGAAAATTGAATATAAGACGAGAATCATTTACAGATTCAGATAGACCGGTTGCGTGTATGTAGGTAACACCATATTAGCACAAAATGCGTGATACCTTAGTGACGATATCTTTTCGGTATTTTATTATATTGAATATTATATATATATATAATCCAGGGAAGCATGATTTGTACAAGAAAGAAGCAATCATAAAAAATGCGTCAGTCTACATCGCGACACAAGAGCAAAAAGCGGAAAGGAATATTTTCCTTCAGTGATTTTACCATGAGATTTTGATATGGGTTTCTTTGACACGTGTAGACTTTGAAAAAAGAAATGATGAAAGCATTACGGATTTTTATTATATACTAGCTGGTACCCAGCGCTTTGCAGCCGCAAAAGAAATAAATTTGGAAATATCGTCTGAAATTTAGAATAGCTGCTTTGTTTAATTAGGAATGGTAGAAAGAATCATATTTATTTTCTTATAGGCAATAAATATATTCATTGAAATTTAATGATATATATCAGAAGTACAAATAATATTCATTCTAATTTTTGACTTCATTTTTCAAGTGTTTTAGGACAGACAATATTTTGTTTTTTATTTTGTTTTTCCGTTTTCAGCAGAAACAAATAAATTTCTTGGCTGTCCGACTCGTAAGCACACAGCATAGAACTGGCCAAAGGAAAAAACATGGATTTTCTAAGTTCAATCCGCATACTTGAAGTGATTGACCTTGCGCTTTGTTGATGGTCACCGAGAATGCAAGTCGAATAGGGAACTGCAGTCGTTTGAAATGAAAAAGTATGTCGTTGGGAATAATAGGAATACATGGAGCGAACATATCTCTATTCGACTTTCCATTAAGAACAGTTGCTTCAATTCTTTCTTCATGTTAGTCTTAATTCTGATGCATGTGATCAGGTAGCATATAAATGTTGTCTTTCGATTTTTACCGCATGTTAATCTTGAGATTCTGAAGCACGTGAATTTGAAATTCGTAATCAATTTGCTTTATTGCTCGCTTATCATTCCTCATTTTTTGAGAAACTCAAAGTGGCTTATTATTACGTGATGCGGTGGTAAATCTATAAAGTAACGAACGTCTGGAGACATATTTTTTGTAGAAGCAATCAGCATACACTATATTGAAATATCGTTTGTTAATTCTCATAAAAAATAGAAAAATTAATGTTTGTTCTGGAAATTGTCCTTTATATATAACTTAACTTGAATGGGCATAGACAATAATAATTCTATTCTGTAAGTGTCAAATAATCTCTGAATATGTGCGGTTTGCCGCAGACAAAATATTGTGCACCCTAAATGAAAATATCCTATGTAGAAGAAAATTTCTTAATGAGATGAAAACAATGAGCGCCTGCACGAAATATTTTCGATTTTATTTCACTCACATTGATTGGCATCGATGATAATAATTTTATTTTGTTTGATATATGTGCGATTAACTTCGAATCGTGCAAGCAATAAATCGACCAGGTTTCATCACAATCGGTTGAACAGTATGGCAGTGCATAAGGTACGAACAAACAAAAATACATTTATATATTTATAACTAAATTTATAACTAATTAAAATTTCAAAAATATACTCAACGTAGGATTTTTAACTTTCCAAAATATATTCTCGCAAAATTTGTAGCTTTAGGTCAAACGGTAAACTTATTGAGCTCTAAAACAGAAACATGCATTTTTTAAATATTAATAGATAAACCAACAATGAAACACTGGCTTATATTATTTATATGAGAATCGTTTTGTATACAAATGTAGTTTGTATAGCAATTAGGGATTACCGGTATACTGGGATACCGAATACCGGTATTTTGAGCCATTTGTACAATTTTGTAATACCGGTATTTATAATTTGTATACCGTTATTTCGGTATTTACTAGAAATTTATAAAATTGTCTCCACTATATGTTCAGGGATCGCCAACATAGCAAAATAGTATACATTTTTTGTTTTTATGTCTCCCTAACGGGCGAAATTAATTAGCTTATTAATGACTTAATTAATTGCTTAAATGTAAATTAGAGAAACATGAATTATTCCTGAAAGAAGATATTGTATCCATAACGACTGATGGAGCAACAGTTATGAAAAAAAGTTGGAAAGTTGATTGGTGCAAATCAGCAATTGTGCTATGTTCATGGTATTCAATTAGGAGTAATATATGTATTATACCAAAAACAAAGAACAGAGGAATAAAAATACTGTGGATATAGAAATTTAGGATTACAGCTTTGAAGAGGGGAAGAGTGGGAGTGGTGGAGTGGTATTGATAATGAAGATAATGACAATGTAACTGTTGAAGAATATATTGCTAATGAGGTTGAAATATTAATCCATCAAGAATTGCATCCTATAATTTATAAAGTTTGAAAATTTGTTAAGATATTTAAATATTCCCCTATAAAAAATGACATATTACTAAAATATATACTAACTGAAAATAAAACACAATATATGTTAATATTAGATTCTAAAACACGTTGGAACAGTTTACTTCTAATGATGGAACGATTTTTGAAACTGAGAAATCCAATCCAAAAAGCAACAATCTACTTACAGCTGTAAATTAATTTTTCAGATAGTGAATTCGACTTAATATCCAGAACTGTATCAGCTCTACTTCCAATAAAACTGGCTGTTGAGGCATTATGTCGGAGAGATTCTAATTTATCAACAGCTAATGCAACAATAAATTTCATGTTGCAGTCACTGAAAGAACCGCACGCATCACTATCTGAAGAACTATATATTATATTGAAAAATCGCACAGAAGAAAGGCATACCGAAGTAGAAAATGTCTTACGATATTTACATAATTATAAGGCTTTTAAAAATGAAAATGAAAAACACGAAAAGAGACTAACCAATTCAAATCTGATCAAGTTTAAAGTAAATTTTCTTAAAACTTTTTACCCACACACCTATCTAAATTCAGAAGAATTCGGTACAGTTATTGATGATTATGATGACAATAATGTCGATTGTGAAAGGATTTGTCTCTTAAACAAAAATTAGAATTAGAGATAAATAAAAAATTTCAACGAACCAAAATACAATACAGAAATCTGCTATATCCAAAACTATCCGACGAGAAATCGATTTATTTGAGGATGAAGGATTTAGAGGTAAATTCTTGGAAAAAGTATATCGCGCATTGCTAACAGTGCCACAAAGTAGGGTAGATACCGAAAGAGCATTTACGACTTTTTTTTTGCACAAAATTACGTTCCAGGCTTAATGACAGTACAATTGATGCATTCTGTTTTTTAAGATCACATTTCAAAAGTTTGTAATAGTACCACAGACTGAATAGTAATATTTACACTTTTTTGTGATTTAAATAAATAAGATGTTCCTTTACTTTTTTGTGATTCTTTATATACTGTTATAATTTATAAGTTATAAATTATTTTTTGTGATATTTACACTCTCTAACAAAACTGGCAAATAAAACAAAGAACACCTGTGTTTTCTTTCTTTTTCTAAAATTTCTACTACCGTTATTAAAACCGGTATGTAAAAAATAACGAAAACCGGGATTGAACTTTTGGTCCGATATTGCAATCCCTTGTCCTGGCTAAACGTCCTCCCGCTGATGTGGAGTGGTGTGGAGAAGGGGATGCCAGCTCTGGTGTCGTCTTCGTCAAATGACCGTGTTTCAACATTACGATGTCCATCTCAAAATAGTCCTAGTGTTGCTTTAAAATGGGACGTTAATATTACTAAACTAAAATAAAAAAAGTCTTTATGGCAATAAAAAATTTTTTAAAAAAATCTAGTACATAAATGTTTATCTTCTTTGCTACTAATCATTCCAAAATGCATTTATTCTCTAGAGAGATTTTTTTCCTCTGAATCGAAAACAATTTAAGCGGACAGTTGGACTCTATTAGGCAGTTTTGCGAATTTTCCATTAGAGTTATGCAATTTTTAGGTATATGTATTAAAATATAAATAAGTCAATTTAAAAAAAATTTAAATAGATTATTATTTTTTAAAAAATTAAAAAATGTATAATTTTTTAAAAATTCAAAATATTCCAGACGACTTAAATTTTATTTTTTTTCTAGTATTTTTTCCATATGACCCAATATAAATTTATCTATACTTATAATAAAGCTCAATGTGTGTGTGTGTGTGTTGGCGCTCTACAGGCCAGACCATTCTACCTACAGCTACCAAATTTGGCACGTGTATACCTTGGAGGCCGGGAATGTGCCCCCGCGGGGTTATTTTTTCGAATTTTAAATTAGAATTTTATTTATTTAAAATTTAGCGAAATTTTGGCGTGTTTCTGCTATAACCTTTGAAAATATTACCGCACAAAAAAGATTTTTGCATGAAGTTAAAGATCTAACATTTTTCTTTTAAATGATATCAATGTTTTAACTTTAAAATTAAATTTATATTTTTAATGAATTTTTTAATAAATATTTTAATTATATTTTTCAACATTTTTTTTCATACAAAATAAAAATAAAATTCAAGCTGCACGAGCACGTTTCGCATTCATGGGAAAAAATTAGCTTTTTTCAAAGTGTTGCAATCACATTGATTAAAGCTCCAATTAAAAATAAATTAAATCCTTTTCGAAATGAAACCTGCAAAAATATAATTTTCGGCACGTGTCTGTAGGAAATGAAACAAATATGAAATATTATTTTTTCACAAAAATAAATTCAAAAAAATTATTTTATGATCTTTTACACTCTCTATATTATTAATGCAATGAATCAGTTTTATTTTAAGGCAAGTTTTGTTTAATATGAACAGGATATCCATTCAAATCAGGGCCACAAAGCTAATTTGTAAACCTTTAGTAAGACACAGATATGCTAATATGTTCTAAATGGAAAATGATTATATTTTATGTAGCTCGATTCAATAAATGCTCTAATAAATAACGAATTTTGGATTTTATATAAAACTTCTTCTGTGGAAATCACGAATAACAAAATGTTCTTGAAACATTAATATTTTATATAAAGAAGAGTTAATTTCCAATCAACTAAATCAATCACTTAAACTGACTGATTTATGGAAGTCTGAATATCACTATTCAATAAAAAAGGATTATTTTAGATTTTTCATCTATCGTTTCAAAGAAAATACGCTAATAAGCGCGCAGGTTTCTCAAGATTAATTGGCCTAAGATTATGAAAATGGTGAGTTTTTCTATATTTTTAACATTCAAAACTTCATAAATAAGTCTTAGTTGATCGTGGAAAATATAAACATTCATTCATTTATTTAAAATTTGGTGTGTCCAGAATATTTCTCAGAATATGATACCTTACTGCATTAAATTTCAACCTATAATTATATTTAATAATTTTTGAAATATATTTATAGGTCGGAACAAAATATTATTATTGATTTCATTTCAATCCTTTTGAAAGCAAAACTAAAACTGAATTTTATGCAGAATCTGACAAATTTTTGTTGAATTATTCTTTGAGATATTACATTAATTATGAAAAATATTTTGTAGTTCACATAAGACTAAAATACCGAGCGATTCTGTTTGCAATACTCATATTCAATAATAATAATAATAAATAAATAAATAACAATAAAGATGATAAATAAAATAAAACGCTTGGTTTTATTAAAAAATCTCTTTATATTAATTGCAATTTCATCATTTCCACTTTAAATTAAAGTTGAAGTTTTACCGGAAATGGCAACAAATTAGCAAAATATATATAGTAAATTGAACGAAACGATCTAAACAACAGGATAAGTTTGGTGCGACTATCAAAATTTTACGGTTAAAAATGTTTGGTTTGAGAATCTATTAAGAGAGCAGTTACTTAAAATATTTAATTGAAAATTGTAGCGAGCGGTAATACTGGCGAACCGGCTGGTCGCCAAAGGCGGCTAGTTTAGAATAAAATTGTGTACGATTTTGTAATTCCAATTAAACGCTACTTTTTAAACAAATATTTTTATCTGCATTTACTGAATTTTCATAAGAATTTTATGGTTTATGGAATTAAAATTGACTTTTAACTATCTAAAAAAATACCTCGGAATATAAAATGCATTCCTTATATTATTTTAGTGTTTAAAAGAGATCAATTATTGATTTCATTTAATTTCTTCAAAAATTAAGACACCTGGAACGTTTTAAAGATATTTAAATCAATTACAATGAGAATTTGAGAAAAGTAATTAAAATGTATTTTTTTTTTAAATTTTGGCCATTGAAATATTTATTTTATAGAACAATATATTTTATAACTCTGTTTTAGTTGAATATAAACATAAGTTTTTGTGAGAAAATGATGAAAATATAATTTCATGTTTCTGTCGATTTTTGCTTATTTCAAAGTCTACTGTCGCCTTTAAGAAAAAAGAACAATTTGAACTTTAATTTCTAATTCAAAATTTTATTTGAGAAGAGCGCCGATAAGAATTACTTATGACCTTCTAGAAGAAGTTTATTGAAATTACAAATTGCTACACCCTTTTATCTTACGCAAACTGATGACAGTTGAAAGATAAAACTAACTAACTTAAGCATTTTATTTCTGCTTAATCAACCTATCTTTTCAGAAATGAATAAAAAATGTAGATGTTAATATTAAGTTGTATATATCTCTTATCATTAATGTGTATAGGTTATAGAAAGTTATTTCATAGAAAGAAATATTTGTTTCACGAAATAATAGATAAAGTTTATTTAAATGAGTGATAAATCAATTATTCTAATCTTTAATCAACTTTTTATGAAATAATTAACTGATTAACTGATGTTCTATAGGTTAATTAATGATTCATAAATCTATACATAGAATAAAATGAAATCTCCTGAAAGCGTCTGTATTTGAAATACTTAACTGATACTGAAGATATTTCTACCATTTTGCAGGGTTATTTATTGGGGAAGATTTTAGTATATTGAAATCCTGTAAAAAAAAAAAAAGAGTTTTATAATAACGATTTTAATTATTTTCCTACCACGATTCGCGCATGCATAAAACAACAGTATCTATGCTTAATCCGCGTATATGTGAAAACCTCAAACTGTGCATGCGCAAATAACAATTTATGATATGCTTATGCAATACATTTCTTTTTTTACGTATGTTTTTAAACAGCGATTTAAAACTCATTATTCCCAAAAAAAGGAAATTCTACCGGAATTGATTTAAGGGAAGAATGTATTTCTCATGGTCAACTTTATGTGACACTTTCTAGAGTTATATCTAAACAAAAATTTTTTGTCATGGCCCCAAAAGAAAAAGCAATCAATATAGTTTACAAAGAAAAATTACAAATTTTATTTCCATATCAGATTATACAGAGTTGATAAACAAGTGTGGAACAGTGGGTTCAATGATTGATATGTATATTTTTAAATTTTAAAACAGCTTCTCTATTGTATATTTTTAGTGAAATGTTTTGTCTGTGAACTTGTTATATTTTTACCTTTTCAGGAATCTAGATATTTCTGAATGAGTGCTATAAAAATTGTTTTGTATTTATTTTTGACGATTTCTAAATATATTTTTATGTTTGATGTTGCGTGACATGCCCATGTCATATCGGGTGGAGGCTACTTAAGTTTAAAGCTAATTTTTTCTCTTGGAGGTTATGCCACGGGCAACTCTGAGCGGGTATTGCTAGTAAATTATAAAACAGATAGCAATCATATTAACCTCCTCTAATAAAAATTTTAAGTGTACGAATGCCCTATTTATGTGTGTGTGCAAGCGTGCGTACTTGCGACACTCTATAGACAGCTGACCTACGAATACACTATGGAGGGCTAAAATGTTCCCATGTTATTGGAAGTTAAAAAAATATTTTAATTAATTAAGTATTAAACCAAAATTTGGTGATTTTTCTATTTTAACTTACAAAAGCCTTGATGCACAAAACTCATTTTACATCATTTGAAAAATTTATATTTTTAATGATTGTAATTTGAAAGTCGGACAACAGTTCCTGCATATCTGTAAAGAAATTTAAAAATATTTCTTTTTGTCTAATTTTTAAAAATATATTGTTTGATCCGAAATTCAAATCATTTTCATTATGCCCTACTATATCCAATCTCATGAATTTCTTCCATTATGAAAAACTATAGAAGATTTGCTCTGTTTAATCTTATCTCTTTAAACGAGTAATTCTTGTATATGTAAATTTGCTTATTTCGTGTATCTAGGAAACGGTACTAACGTTTTGGATCAAATTTTATATTTAGATGAGGATTGCTTTTTAAGTTTATCTATATAGGTGTATTTCCTGAAAAAACGTGATTTTACGCACAATTTTTTTTGTATAAAACTATTAGAATAAGTATATTCAACTTCCACTTCAAAGAGCGTACAGTGCAGTATAATAATCGGCACAACATGAATGACGCTTGTGTGGAGGGTCCTTGGTTCTTGTTGCGATTTTTGCTTTATTTTTTAACATGTGTATTCATATTTAATATTTTTACTTTTCAAGTTTATCTGTATAGGTGTATTTCCTGAAAACATCAGATTGTACACATATATAAACTTTTTTTATAACTAACTATTAGAATCTTCTGCTACTTGCTCTCATGCTGACAATGCCATATAGCGCCATCTCGGATCCAATTTTATCGTGAGAAAACTGAGCGTTAAATTCAGAAATATAAGTAATGATAGATACACTGTAAAAGGAATACTGTAATGTAGCATATTGTTTCGAACAACATGTTAAACTGAGTTCATTCGTGATTTTTTTCATTTAAATGGCCTGTTCATATGTAGGAAAGATTGAAAAAATATTCATTTGTAATCAGTATGTGATTCGTATCTAAATATTTTCTCAAAAAAAGACACGATTATACAAAAAAACAACAACAACAACTGCTGAATAAAAAAAGGTAAAGTTACAATAACTCGAAATTTGAAAGATAGACGAATGGGATGTTAATATTTTTAATAGAACTATGACGTAATAGGACGGGTTTGAATTACAAGGATTCATGCATAGAATAAACTAAGCACATGTTAGAAAATTAAAATAACACAACTATAGTGTCTAGCAACTTTTTAAAATCAGGTGCATTATGTTATTAAACGATTTAACTGAATGATCAGTCATTAAAAGATTAATGTGCCAATATCACAGGCTAGATAGGGATCGTTAAAGGCGACTAGTCCTTTTTCCTTCATTCAGAAACTTTGTAAAGCATTCTTACGGAACGGCAGTCAAATATCAAGTGCTTTGCCTCGTCGAATTTCTGCGCATCCAGACGCACAGACCTGCTCAATTGACAATTTTAGCATACGGATTTGTACTGCCCTCTAAGTGAAATATAATACATTAGCAAGCACAAATTGGAGAAATTAACATTACATACATACATATACAGGATGCCTCAAAAACCTTGACCATGGCTTTTATTAGTTAAATATTTATCGTAGACATATACTGTAAATAACAAAGTTGTAAAAAAAAAGGTGCAAAATGTTATGAAATTGATTAAAATTTTTAAGGGATAAAACTTAAGAAAATACAAAATTAAAATTTTTATACGGATCCCATACAAAAAAAACCCCAGTGAGCAAAATGAGCCCCATTCTTTTATAAGGTCATGTGCAAAATTTCAGAATTTTATCATGGAAACTCTCAAAGATATGTTAAAACAAAGTTGGTGAAGGGTCAATAACAAATTAAAATGCAAATGTACAGCTTCAGTGCAGATGACGCGACGCAGTAAATGCATCATAAGGAAATAAAATATGCTTCATACCTTCAGTTTTAAATACAAATTTTAAAATATATGCTTCCTGAAAAATACTTTAAAATTTTATATCATGAATCACAGAAAATAAATGAAAAATAGTACAGTCAATGAACTTGTAAAAACACTTGCGTAATCTTTCCTTTAAGTAATCTTTCCTTTATGTAATCTTTTCTTTAAATTATCATTTTTACAATTTTTTTAATACTTTTGAACCAATAAATAGGAAAATTATAATTTATTTATTCAATCATTACTTTCGTTGTTAATTTGTGTACGACCCCTTGAACATGAGTATCTGACATGATTTTTCCTCTTTGGGAACTCATATCCAGGCATCGAAATTAATCGATTTCATAACATTTCACACCTTTTCTGTACGAAACTTTCTAATTTACAGTATATGTCTATGATCAATATTTAAGGAATAAAAGCCGCGGTCAAGGGTTTTGAGATACCCTGTATATTCATTAATAATTCATTATTTTTTTGTTTGAGCGAAAATTGTTTCGTATTCTCGAAATGATGTCTCTTTTAGTTTGCCATTCCCTGCTACGTTTGAGAGCTTGTCCCCTTTTTACCATGATGCCATTTACCATTGTTCAGGGCATATGTGATTGGCTGAATACATTTAAAGGTTAGTTCGCATTGCTTTTCATTCAACATAATTCAGGATGCATTTAGTTCGAATGATGCTTTCCGCTGAAATGAGTGTTCACAAATGGGCTTTCTGTTTCTTTGTCGGAAATAATTATTTGCAAATACATTTGGTGATAACGAAAAGTCCCTGGAGATTAATAAAACAATTTAATATGTGAGCGACCGTGTTTTTTCCCCCCTTCAGGCTTTTAAAATTGATACTCTTTAAGATACTAAAGAAAAGTGCCACATTTTTCAAAAGTTGATTGTGAGAGAATCTTCCGTATAGTATCACTACTGAATTTAGTCACCAGGGATTTGAAGAAAATATGCCAGAGAATAATGTTCCCAGTATTAAGAAGAGGCAACAAATACCGATATGAGTCAAAAGCGTGTTTCAGGGAATATACAAATCCATTGAGGTATGAGGCATATTCGCACATATATCGCCCATCCCTTGTGAGAAAACTGAATGCAGAAATATTTTTTGGGGGTGTAAAATATTTTATTGTAAGGATATACAACTTCACCTATGCCGTTTTTCGGGGCGGTGTTATTTTTTAATGTACTGACCTTAAAGATTTAATATCTGCGTTATATACAAAAAATAAATTAATTAATTAAAAAGAAAAATAAAAAAAAAATAGAAATAAATAAAAAAAATATTTTAAAAACCATACTGCAAATGTTATAAGATAAAAGAACCGGACATTTCTGATTTTAATAGTGTTGTAATGTGGACTGCTCTCCATATGAAAAGTTTCTATACACAATGAACAAAACATATGTAAATCGTTTAAAATAAAACAAATTTGTATTTCATGTGTGGCAGTTCGAAGATTTCATGGACAATATGTCACTAAAGGATTAACGGAAATGAAACATCCTCGTTGAAATAGCTAGTCGCCAATGGTGACTAGCACACGATAGAATCATTTCTTATGTGTGTTAATTTTACAAAAGAAATACAAAGCAATAAAATAAATTCATGTTTATTTTTATTAGCATGGAAATGAAGAAATTTGCATAACATTCAAATTATGTTTTCCGTCGTTTCAACACATCAACAATATTGAGTTACATAGTTCAGACTCTAAGTGATATATCAAAATTCCAACACAGTTTGTAGTGTATCTGTTGCATTGTTCCAATTTACATACTTAAAGATTAAGAATAAATGTGCTTAATCATTCATAATGTATGACAAAAATTTTCATAAATTCTATATCAGGCTTGTGTGCATTTTTAGTTATTATTAGTACTGATAAATAAACAAAAAATAACATTTATCGAGATGGGGTTAAAAAAATCGTTTGAAAAAAGACGATTCCTTGATTTTCCGGAATGTTTTTGGTATGATGTTGGCAAATCCCCAGACGGAGATTCCCAGCCAGCACCCCATGAGACCTCCGAAATAGCTGAAAATGTCTTCTATCTAAATTTCAAAATCAAAATCAATTATTTCACAATCATAGTCACAATAATAAAGCCTCTATGTCCGAATCTCATTTATCAGAAACAGGATAGTGTGCAATAAATAATAGCCAAATCCAACATTCTTTTACTTATGTTTTGGTTACCCAGTGGAAAATGCATTTAGAGACTAAATATTAGTGGAGTAATTTCTCTAAAGCTTTTTTTGCTTTCTCATTAGAATAGCTAATATCTGACCTTCTCTCACTATGCATATAAAGTGCACGAGTACGAAGTTTATTTGATACAAGTGCACATTCCACCAAATCTGTGAATGCAAAGAATGCTTAGATTTTGTTTTATTTTCAGAATCAATCAGATGACAATTACCCCGTAATTGAGTTAATTTTCATCTGATTGATTTAGACATGAATTGCCTCAGCCGCCAGGGACATGGAGTCAAAATGACACCATTGTTATTTTTCTTTTTCGTCTTTTGTAAACAGCATTGGAATTTATTTTGGAAACACAATGCTTTCTAGAAATCATGTAATTACCAAAAATATAAAAAATATTATTATTAAGAAATGTCAAATGTTATAATATTAAATGTTAAAAAGATGCTATAATAAAAACCTAATAAATCTTTTAAAGAGTATTTACTTTTTTTAGATATAACGGAATGACACTGATGTTAATATCTGTTTGAATTTAACAAACAAAAATGAAGAATGCAATATTTTAAGATATTATTTGAAGAATATTTCTTTTTTCTTTTTGCATTATTCAAATTAAAAGCAGTTTCAGAGGCATGGAGTCAAATGACTACATAAGCAACAACAAAAACTTTGAAAAAGAATCACTCTCACCTGTTCATACTTAGATTTTTACCAATATACTGCCGAAGGAATAACTTGAAGGTACTGACGGTATGATTGTATTGAAAGACAAAATACCACATGAAAATCAGAGCTAATGAACAACGCGGAGGATATTTTGACTTCCATCACCAGTTACGGATTAAGCGCATTGAAATGATGATAAAAGTAGTGTTAAAATTCGAATATGAAATTAAATACCCTTTCACCAATCGATTCGATAAAATTAAATTTAGGCGCAGAATTGTAAATTAATAACGTGATCACATACTAAATTTATTTTATCAAAGCGCTGTCGTCCTGGCTAGGGGTAGCGTGTCTTCCCCGTGATCTGGGTGTCCCAGGTTCAAGCATGGTTGTTCCTTATTCTGTGTTGTATCGAGGTGTATGAAAACGCCCCCATGTAATAAGAGGTTGTGCAAGGAAGTGTGAGAGTTTCTTCTTCATATCAGCTAGAAGTCAAACTTCTGCCCTCGGGTGCTCAAGGACAGCTTACCGTCAGAAGCTATTGCCCAAACTCAGCTTAAATCGCTGACTTTGTCTGCGGGCTTGCCTAAGTGCCGTAAGTAACATTTTATCAAAGTTGCTACGTTTTTGTGGCATATATTTGCATACATAGAAGCATGAAAAACAACGCACATTCATCCGTTGACAGATTTGGATCACATTCTTCGAGCTTTTGCTTTAGATTTTCAAACTATTAACCAAATGTAATCAGTCTAGCTCTACGCATTTTGTTGTTGGTGGTCTAACTGGCATTAGAAGAGGAAGATATTCAAATTTCCTTTCAATGGATTCAGCCCTAATTTCCCAAAAGTATGAAACTTTGATGTAAAGGCAACATACTAAGTTTCTTTCATCTAGTTCTAATATATTCTAAATATATTTGTGATATGCTGTTCAAAATCAAACAGGCGTAGTTCTGAAAAGGTTTCAGGGAGTTCAGAAACGAGGAGATTCGACAAGATCTCAAGTATATATATATATATATATATATATATATATATATATATATATATATATATATATATATATATATATAGTATACGTGGTATAGAAAAAGTATAGTAATTGTCAAAATATTAAAACTCGAGATTTTGACGAATATTCTCGTTTTAGAGTTCGAAAAAGGTATTTTTCAAAAATACCTATATGTCTGTTAGTGACAGAAATCATTCAAACATTTAAATTAGACTGATGAATTTTGACCTACGATCATTACATCAAAGTAGTGGATATTTACATCAAAGTACTAGATGTATGAAATTCATAACGCAATTTAACTTGTATAATGTTGATACTTATCGAATTTTGAGTCAAATGGAACAAAGGGGTTGATTGTCTATCAGTCTGTACTTTCAAAATCATGTAAAACTATAACTTACAAACGCAAAGATTTAAATATATCAGAACCGTTATGCGATTTTGTGGCAACAAATGGATTTCTGTGCTAGATTTTAATTTCAATTGGTTATAAAAAGAATATACAAAGCAAATTCCAGTTTCAGATACTATTAACCGCATGCCGGGTTTAATCAGCGAATAACTCACCAAGGGACCCAAGAAAATTTCAGTAAAAATCCTAAATTCATTCCAAAGTTTAATATTTCATAACTATTGTAAGCCAGTGCCGTAGAAAGAGTTATCTGGTATTAAATGTTTTATTAAGAAATATATGAGAACGCTTTATGGAAACCTCTCCCTCTGGTTTATGATTAGAATGATTCAACTTTGCATTCACCGTATTAGAGAACGTATAAGTATGGTAATGTAATATATAGATAATTGTAAGCCATTTCATACACGTATTATTTTATCTCGAAAAAATGGATTTATAAAGGAAAAAAAGTTCACAGTTACTGTACTGGATGAAACTGACTTTGACGGCTAATTTAGGGTAGAGGAATAAGCAATATAAACTAAAGGATGAACGTATTACATGACGTATCTAATGGACAATTTAACTCAAAAATATCTTCTGTCAGTGACAAAATGTGTTTGGAAGCGTGTGAATATACAAATTATTGTTCCCTGATGTTTTCTTAATCTTTATTATTTTAAATCGTGGTATCATTTAAAACGACCCACATATCCTATAACTGTGACAATTTAGCTGAGTTGAAACTCTTAAAGCATAACATGATGAAGTATTTTGCAGGCGATAGTGCCACTTTCAGAACGAATGTAATGAAACGTTTTTTTGAAAGGCTTCGAATAAATTTTGTCGGCTAACTGAAAAAATAAAAAAAGCTAAACTGTAAAATAACAAACTCTGAACTATAAAGTCAAAAAAATTGAAAATGCTTTTATAAAAGTGAAATATAATTGTTAAACATTTATTTATTTACCATGGCTTACATTAAATCTGTCCAGGTTATGAATCTCTGAATTTTATTAAGTCAGGACAATATAAAGGCCCTTTTAGAAAGCTTTTTCTATTAATTGGCGGTAAATTTTCTGGTTGACCAATGAAATAATCTAAAATGTAGTTCTAAATGTCTTATATCTTGTTCAAATTTGACATGGAAAAGATGAAATTCTTTTTCGTAAAATGTTGGATGTTTTCATTTTCTCTGACTCATCTATAAAGGATGCAATACTAAAAATGTATTTATCGCTCTATAGAGCAAGCTGTTTTATGTAGAATTGCCGCAACCGGAAGTAATTTACTTTGGAGAATAGGACAGCTAAGAGTGCATTTTTGAAATTATAACAAATTAAAAATTAAGCAAAATTTTGGTTTTTCCGATTCCGAAATTTTCGTTTAACTTCCAAATATTACCGAACAAATTTAATTATCGCTCTATTTTGAAATGGAAAAAATTATCTTTTTAATTTATTTTTACATTTTTAATTAATTTCTAATTTATATTAATTTTTCTATTTTTTCTATTTTTAATGTATTTAAATATATTTTAACTACATTTTATAATAATGTATTTCATTGATGAGGCTAAACAAGGTACACTTTCATTACTGTAATTAATATATCTTCTTGATTTTTTTCCAATGTTTTATGACAAAAATAACATGATTTGGCTTATTTTTATATGTTAATATTTCGG
>JAPMOR010120368.1:37280-61531 GCA_026543865.1 Argiope aurantia
CTAAACTAACAACTAAAGCTAACTTCATAACCAAACAAAGATAGAAAGTTTTTAAAGAGCATTTTTTTAAAAATACTACTGGTTTTTCTTCTTATATAAAAGGATGTATAAAAATATGGATTGAAAAATTGGGAAATGCATAGCAGAATGGTGTAAGGCTTGCGAAATATTATGAATTATATGTCTAATAAATGTTATTTAAATAGACGTATGTTTAAAAAATTTTCTAAGGGAATGATTAAATGTGGTTGCACAAAATATTTAATAAAAATTTTAGCAACTTTTAATCCAGAGGAACATCTGGTACCCATAGATGGTTAGTAATAAATGTGACTAATAGAATTAGCAAGACTTTAGACAGCACAGCTTTCTTCAACAACTCAACGTAATATATTGTTCTATTGTTCAATGTAATATATCTATTTAAAGCATTTTTCTACCTGGAAATATATATATATACATATATATACCCTTTGGAATATAATATACATCCGAGTAGGCATCATATATCACTAGTAGCACACAAATAATGTACAATGTTGAATGACACTGATCAATATTTTCAATATTACGTAAAATTGTAGAACATTGATTACTATCATATTAAATATAAAATATTGTACGTTATTGTGAAACAGATTGTGGTAAATGGAATAGATGATAAAATGTTGTTATGATATATTTTGCAAGTTACAATAAAAATACACTCACTCTGTATATAGGTTCATGGGATGTTACGATAACTTCCGGATCCAGTACACGGATTTCGACATCAATTTCATCACTAAGAAAAATAGATTTTTTTTAGTGATTCAATAAGAACTATTGCATAGATTTAAAGACTATGCATTAAATGTAATTCAAAGCAATCTTCTTAACATTGTAATTCTTATATAACGTTGGCATAGTCTTTATAAGTGTTGTCATGCTTCAATCATTATTAGAAATCGTGCAAGAGGTCCATTTCTTGGACTCTTGTTCTGAAAATTTGGTAGGACATTATTTCTCGGTTTTAGTTGATCACTAAAAAACTATTTTCCAGCGATTTTAAATAGTTTTAATTAATCCTCTCATTCCTAATGTCATTCAAACTCGGGTGCCGTCGAATACAAGAACGCCGCTGTTTCTTTCTCAAAGATAAGCAAAATCCCCTTTTCTACTCTAAAATCACAATGGCAGCACCTCTTCTTAATCCTCCAAGTGACAAGTTCTGGAAAACACGGAATCTTTCCTCCCTTCAAAATGGCGGACCCGTAAGATTACGTAAGCGAAAACTCCCTTAAAACTTTCTCTGCCCGTATTTTTACAGGTTCCTGTTTTTCCCTTCCCCCAATCTTAAGCTGTGAGATAATGAGATGGGAATGTGAGATAAGGAAAAGTGAATCGTTATCAGTGGAAGATATGATTGCTGTCTTCCTGCTCGTGTCCTTTTAAGCACTTTAAAACTTCGCTTACGTTCTGAATCGTTACTTTTGATATTTTGAGAATAAATGCTTATCCAAAATGAGTTTCAAATAACAGGAATAAAATTGAAAGTAGGAAAATATATTTCTGGAATGTACACATGTACATATTATTATTAATAATTTGATCCATAGGATTTTAAAGCTTTCTAACATAAGAAAATATTCAATCTAAAAAATAAATAAAAAAATATAAAATTAAAATATGACTAGTTTCTCTTTTATAGCTTGCTTTCCTTTAAGGGTTTTCGAATTGAGATTGCTTATGCAACTTATTTTTGAAAATAAGACAGTAAACGTATGTACAGAATTTACTTTTAACTTTTAACGAAATGATATTTTTATACATTAATAAGTTTATTTAAAAACGGGGCGATATTTAAATTGTATACAGCCAACATATTAAAGTTAGTTCTTTTGGAAATTTAACAATGTGTATTTTTATAACGTAATAATATATATATGAAAATTGAATATGTATTTAATTCTTTAAACCTTGTGGAATTTCACACTCCTTGAAGAATTCGAACAAAAATATAAGCATCGTAGAGATATAAGTTTCATTGTTTTTCTGTTTTCATCTGGTTTTTAATAATATTTTCAAAGTTAATATAAGCGCAGTTTTTATAGGTTCTATTTTTTTAAAATCGAATATTAATTTAATTTCATCGGCGATTCTGTTAATGTTAAACTGTTTTCTACTGACATTTTTACTTATGCGTTTAATGCTGAGTAGTTTAATGCTCTAATTTTAATATAAGTGAAAGTGAGTGTGAGTTAAAAATGAGAATTTTTTACCTTAATTTAATTGAAGTTTAATAATTATACTTTGTTTTTAAAATTGTTGCAATTTTTTTAACTACTTGATTTAATTTTATCTCATATCTCAGTATTTTTAAAACTTGTAATGCGTACAACTGGCAATTAGACTATCTTCTTCGTCAGTATGTCCAGTTTGTGTTCACTGGATGCAATTTCAATTTATTTATCAAGTGTGTTAGTTTTTATTTCTTAATAGGTCAAATGAAGAAACTAAAGTACTCTTCCAGTTTCCTAAAACTTTAAAGAAGTGATTAGTTATTGTTAATTAGAGGTAAGGGTTCTAAATACTCTTAAGAAATTAAATATAAAAATTCAAAAACTTAAATAAAAGTAATCTCTCTCTCTATTTTTTTTCTTTTTCACAAACAAATAAACGCAGACGAGGTATTATTTACATATTAGTTGGTATATGCAAAATTAATGCAACTTTATTTCAACATTTTGACTTAATTTTTTTCACATATTTTAGCACCTTTAAATTTTTAATGTATCTAATGCATATTATATATTTTTCTTGAGTTTGTTGAAGAAAAAAAAATTGTATTTTACTTCATAAGTTTGACAGCATTACATATTTTATCACAATAGCTTTAAAGTCATACTTTTATTATGTACCAATTGACAAATCTGATTAGCTTTTCTCACTACAGATTTTTGGCCTTATTTTAATTCAATAATAAACATAGTCTTCAGGCATTTTTTAGTTGCGTTATAGAAAATATAAGTACTGAGTTTTGAAAATGGGGTTGTTTTAGATTCCGAACGATGGGAGAATAAATTCGATTTAAATCGTCTTGTCAAGAAAACTGTCCTTAAAGATGATGTCAGAAGAGCACCTGATTGATCGTTCCCTAATGTTTCACCTCAAATTACGGCGATAATGGCAAAATCGACGATGAAATTTCAAGGAGTATTTTCTATGATCATCAATGCATCCTAAAGAGGAGAAAGGGAAAGAACAATTCACGATTTTCTGGAAATGGTACCTTATTATATTCAGAGCACTGGATAGTAAACCCAAAGATGACTCATAACAAAAAAGGATTCAATTTTAAAATTACTAATAAGTTTTTTAAGTATTCTTTTATAATATAAAGTTAAAAAGATTAAAGAAAACAAAGCGAAATTTGTGCAGTATCTTTAAGTAAGCAGTAAGAACTGATACACAAAAAAGGACCATGTTTCGATGATGGATATTAAGTAAATATTGCTTGAGCATCCTATGAAAGTTCCCCAAAATCCACTCTGTACACCAAAACCATCATGGCTAGCATGTCTAAAGATCTCGTCTAGGATATTCTATCAATAATATGTACCAATCGATGATGTTTTTGGCAGTAATATTCAGGCGTTTCATGCACCCATCGAATTGGACTTTCTAGTATTCAAGGAACAAAACATTAAGGCATTTGGGGCCTGTTTTTACTGAAATAATTAAAAGAATATTAAAAAGAACTATTCATATCCGCATCATCATGGATAAGTTTTTAAAAATAACATGAAAATAAAAGAGTCAATCTTCAAAAAATATCAGGGTGCAATATTTTAGACTACAGACTGTTAATGTAACGTTTTGTTATCTTAACTCAAAGGCAATGGATGGAAGTGTTCCTTTATTTTTATGACTCCAGCTACAAATAGGCTAAACAATCACTGTCACCAGTCATCTTAGTAAAATCTTGACACCTTATATAAAATGGATTTGGAGAATCTTTGTGTAATTTGAAAATAGCGAAGTAAATTCATTGGTTTGGCGTTTTTGGAGTAATATGAAAGCTGCCAAGTTAATTAGAGGGTCGTAAAACATTTACAGGGATAGATAAGGTTTTGTAAAAATTATTGTGCATTAATCCTCATGCAAATCAGATGTATAGCATGGGATTTGCAGAAATTTAACAAGCATCCCAATTCTTGATCATAGCAATTTATTAAGGAAAGTTGAAATTCGAGGGAAAACAAAATAAAAAAAATGAATAACAGTGAATTAAATAGAAAAAAATGTGTACATGATATAAAAAATATTGGGTGATAAACCAGGTATTATTAATAAAAACCGATGAGTGCCATTAATCTATTTACCTCACTTACTATTCGGTTATTATTAATACTATTTGGAGTTACTACTACTAATAATGGAGTACTAACATTGGTTGCAATATATACATAGATAAACGTGCAATCATCTCACTTGGTCTTTGTCTATTCCCGACGATCCACCTATCTGAAAGGGTGTAATATCCTGAAGATCACCGGGGAGACATCCCACTTATATCCATTTTAAGGTCCCTTGATTTTTGAATGATGACACTTTAGGCCATAAATTTGATATCTAGTTTTGCAAAGTGGCTATGCGCTACTCAAATAGACACCTTACAACGTCATCTACCGAAAATATTTTTTAAATTAATTATCTTGTCTCTCAAATGATGAAAGATACGAGAAAAATGTCAATTAAACAGTTTTACAGAACTCTTCATCTAACACATAAGCATACGCCTATTAATACCTTAATACCTATTACGCCTATTAATACTGAAAATAGAACTTGAATAGGTGAATAGGTCGACATTTTTTCATATGATTTCGAAATTTGTCATGTCATAAAGAGATGAAAAGAAACTGAGACACTTCTCTATCTTCATGATTATTTAAAAATAGTGCTCAAATTTTTCTTTTTTAACCACTGTCCACATTTTCTTGAAGAATTTTCGATGTTGGTGAATGTCTCAAACATACCTGTTATTTCATGTAAACCCCTAATGATAAATAGGGTCAAGTCAGGAAACGCGGAGGAGGGGGGGCATCTGTGGATCTACCATACCCGATTACTTGATGCAGGAATGTCTCCGTTAAGTACTGCTTAGCGTTTGCAATCTTATGTAGAGAGGCCCCGTCTTGTTAGAACCATACCTTTCGAATTTGGTGCAATGGCAGATTTTCTGGTAAAATATTTATGTCATTAAAATTTCTGCACTAAACATTAATCGAGCAGCTAGCGCATGTCTCGGATTTTCCATAGATCAGATGTGCATCTTTTTCATGTTTCTTTTTTGAAAAACATACCTAATCCATCTGTATTATGTCTGCCAGGAGTCTGCCCTCTGAGTTATTCGTCACAAAGTTGCACCACTTGTTATGGCCCTCAGAATTTCTTGGAGCATTCCCCACACAAATGGGCTAAATATGAACAAGCATCTGATTCCTTCAAGACTTTCCAGATGGGGCATTTTGAGAGGCCACAAATTGTGCTGTTCTTTGTTGCTCTGAGAATAGACGAGAGCGTATGAAAGTACATCTGCAGGTTGCATTTTGCGTCCTACATTACGAGGTGCACGAACTCGACGTCAGTTGATCACGCAGACCATCTCAATAAAACGTTTTACAACTTTTAAATGGAATGTCATGTTGGACGACAGCTTTGAGGGAAAAGTTCATGATACAGCCTTTGCAACTCATTTTGCCTTACTCCCACATTCACCATAAATTACTTTTAACAGCATCTCGCAATACTCGTCAGTTTTGCTATATGGCTCAGATTTAACACACAACCCAGCAGAGACATCCTTTTTATAGTACTAGTCTCTGATGAAAAGGTTTGATATTCCACTCTCATTTGCGTAAGTTAAGGGATTGGAGTGATTTTTATACCAGACATGTTTGAACTCAGATGTATGTTCGAAGAAGAGAGTTCGGAAGATCAGCATAAACATGATTTGTAGAGAGATTTAGTAAAACATGCAACTTGTAGAACAAAGGCATAATCCTCATGAACGAAAATACTGTGCCGGCGTCCTAGTTTAGGGATAGCGCGTTGTCTCCGTGATAACAGCGTCTCGAGTTCGAGTTCTGATTCGGGTATGGTTGTTCTCTACCCTGTGATCTATCTGTGAGATGTGGGAAAGAGCGCCCCTGTAAAAAGGAGTTGTGCAAGCAACCGAGTGTGTGAGTGTCATATTCATATGAGCTAAGTTCAGACTTCTGCCCTCGGGTGCTCCGGAGTCCCTACCCTCAGAAGCTACTGCACCACTCTTTCCCCGATCTCAGCTTGGATTGAATTGGTGTTCAGTCCAAGGAGGATAAGCAATAACTACAACGCAAATACTGTATGTTTCTCCTACGCCACAGCATAGACTCATATCTAGTTACTTCAGTTGCATTTTCATGATTCATTCGTGTTTCACGATACTATAGATTTGAAAGTGACAGTGAAACAAATTCTCACTTTTTTCGCATTCTCTTCTGAGTATTAATGTGCACATGGTACCTTTTCGTGGTAATTTGAAAATGTTCTACGATTTTATAACTGATTTTTTTACCCATTTGTGAAAAAAATAAATCTAACTTAAAATTTGGCCAATAGATGGCATTTGAAGTTGTCACATTGAGTAGCATAAAGCCGTTTTATTATACCTAGACACCGACTTTGTGTTTTAAGCTGTCACTGCTTAGAAGTTAAGGGATGTGAAATATAAAAACACAACTTTACGAAATAATTCTAAGAATTGAAAGTCAAAATTTCAATTTTAAAATTCAACACTTTAAGTAAACCTAAATATAAGGATAAGGATTGTGTTATGATTAATAAACTAAAATAAGATATCCATATTCAAATTTCTTTTAAAACTAAACTAAATATATTAAATTTACCTTTTCTCACTTGATGAAGTATCATTACCCTACAAAATAAAATAAAATTTAAGAGTTTGCAAAATACAACAAAGTGAAAATAAATGAATTTCAGCAATTTGTAATAATTATGCTTGAAAGTCATCTGATAGCCAAATGGGAATTATTGTACTTTGGAACAAAGCTACAAATTAACAGTATAACATTTTTATTTAGGCAATTATTTTTTCCTTTATAATTTGCACTGTACCAAACCAACAATACATTAAAAGAAATAAAATTATTAAAAAAATGAGATTATACCAATTATTAACAGATCCCAAAAGCAAAGCTCCTTGTTATCTTCTACGACTCAATGGCTGTCCCCCAAGCAATTTTAAAAGGGGACTCTTCTATCATCCATGAAATCATCTCAAATCTTCAGGATTTAAATAAAACTTGTATTCTTCAGGGGATACCTGCACACGTTGCCATTGAAGGCAATGAAAATGCAGATAAATTAGCAAAGGAAGCCAGAAATCTCAACATTAACGATTATAACGTTCGGTCACCCCTATATATTTTTAGCTCAATCGAATGGATTAACCCTATAGCTTCCTGTTTAGTGACCTTCATTGAACATGCACTTTTTCAAAAAGTTTCAGCCGATGCATTTTTTAAATACTTCAGCTATTTCTTTGCTGGATGTCTGTGAGACCGCACCCCCTTTTAGTGTTCCAGTATTATATAAGGCATAGCAGAGGGATCTAAAACTTGGTTTTCGAAATATCATCCAATCTTCTGATCCTCGATTTGAAGCAGAGCTCCAGACACTTTTAAATGAAGCAGAAAGTGATTTTAGTGATAATGATAATTGTATAGAAGATTTTTTTTGGATGGAAGTTTGCATTCAGCTGATTCTTATATGTATGCTCAAATATAATTAATTTTTCTTGTGATAATGTATTTTGAAAATTTTCTAAAATATATTAATATACTAAGAGAAATATCAACAGAATTTACAGGCTGATTTTTATACAAGCATTTAACCTGTATGTTTAAAATGCTCTCGATAACCATGCTACGAATGTTTACAAGTTTCTGAGTAGAAATGAAGCCGATAAATAAAAGAATAAATTTTATCGTCAGTTTTTTTTTTAAATTTTTCATCATATTGTTTTCTATATATTTTTATATACAGGGAAAATAAATATGATTTAAAAAGTAAACAGTAATATGTTTTTCCAAGAATATTATTTGTTGTAACGTGGGAAGAAAATGTATATTCAAACGCAATCACATTTTCCAATCATAATATATGTTGAAAAATTTTTGAAATTCATTTATATATCAAGAAAAATATCTGCAGGATTTATTGGTCGACTTTCATACTAATAGTTTTTATTAGAAAATTTAATTTGAATGTAAAGAAAATTCGGTCTCGTAGACCACACCTCCCAGTTAAGTCCTAAATTTTCAACTTCGTAGTTAATGGTTCACTCAACACTGACGTGTTCTTTAAATTCAATGACTGATTTTTGAATGGTGGTTAGTGAACAAGATCTTTAGTATAACTTTTATAAAAATAAATAGTTTTAAATACATTTGAAAGATACTATTGGCCGTATGAGGAAACGCAAATCATCGCTACCGTCCAGTCTACCTTTGTAAAAACTCATCTTTTAGGTAAACTTTGAAATATAAAGGCGTAATGCGATGGCGTACATCTTGTTCAAAAAAAAACATTCGAATTTTGCTCATGTATTTACGGAAATAACCATATTTATAATATGCAACCTCCACTTTTTGAATAATGTTAAAGACCGAAATTTGTGACGCTTTTCTTAATTTTTTTTGTTAAAATCTATATAATGTGTAATAGTTTTAAGAATATAACTTTTTGTAATTCTCCCATTCATTTAAACTATCCATGAAAGTGATGTCTTCTTTGTTTATTTCACTTCGTTGAATCCATCGCTCTCAAAAAAAAAGATAAATTTTCAAATGAATAAAATGCCTGGAACGATCAATTATTTTCCTTGAAGTAAGGCATATAGAACGGGATTGTTTTGCTTGTTATTGGCAAGAACGAGCATTTTGCTTATCTTACTTTCGAATTTATTTTTCAAATCTCTGGGAGGTTTAGCTTCGTGATAGCGATATGTTTATGAACAGAACTAATCTTCCGTATAGACAACTGAGAATCTATACGGAAGATTTTGAAGCGTAGGTTATTCATGTCACTTAAACGAGGGGAGAATATGCAGAAAATTGTAACTGTTAGGGAAAAAATGTGTAATTAGACAGATTATATAGACGTTGTTTATTGAATGATGTACGAGTTAAAATTCGATTATCATTTAGTGATTTTTCGCTATATTAAAAAATAAATAAAGAGATCATAAAAGAGCTTACCCATATTTTGTCAATTTTATTTTCATTTATTGTGTAACTGTATTTTAATTTCCTAAAAGAAATAAGAAATTATAAAATTTATTAATGATCATAATTTTTGAATTTTATTAAAATATTAAAACAGACTAATCATTGGAACAAATATTGCTATATATTATAAAATTCATAGGATTCAATTGATATAAATTTATTCAAGAGGATAGATACTATCAATTTTAAATAAAAAAAGGGTTTATGCAAGATATAAATGCGCTTCACCCATAGATATCTCAATTTTGGAGACAACGCCCATTTGTCCCACTTGCCATGGAATTGGAATTATTACTTTATCGTTAACCACACTCTGATCGAATGCCCTGCTTTTAATTCTTATTGTCTGAACTTTCTTAATTCCGCATCTGTTATTTTGCGGGACTTGACGGATGAAACACACTATTCAAATATTTTTTATTTCTTAAAGGCCATCCGCTTCTTCACATATTTGATACTTCTTTTTCTTTTTTGCATTTTAACCTGTTTCCATTTTGTATATTTTTGACTAAATATCCTTATTTTATTATTTGCCTCAGCGTTTGTTTTTAGCAACTATTGTTGATTTTTAACCCTTTATATCATTAGATTTTTTTTAAAACTTTTAATCATATGCATGGCGCATTATAACCAGAAATGGATCTTACGCCATGCGACGTTTGGTTGTGGGGTTATTTGAAGGACAATATCTACCGTCAAAGGCCATCATCTCTACCATATCTGAAGGACAACATTCGGCGCCGTATTTTTAGTATTCTTTCACACTCACTCCGGTCATCTATAGAAAATATGGTTCTCCGATTAGAGCAACACATTTTTGAAAATGAAGGAGGACATATTGAGCAGTTTTAATTTTACGTTATTTAATAATTATAAGCCATATTAAATGGGTTTTTTATGTGTATTACAACGCCACCTAACGGTGAAGTTTTGTACTAATCTGTTATTTAATAAATGTAAAGCGCATCACCTAAATAATCTGTAGTTCACATTTTATCTCATTTGTATCAATAGAAGGTATTTTAGAGCCATCTGAAGTGGGTAACTTATTTCTTGCTAATCCTGTATTTTCAACAAGACAGAGAGATCGGGCTTTCATAGCACATTTAACAGAACTTGAGATATATTTCAAGACTACAGACCTTCTTCAAATATCTATATTGTGATCAGGTCAGATATGTGTCAAATGTGGACTTTGCCCTGATATGCAGTAAGAAGATGGATTCTGAATGTCAATACCAGCACTGGATGCAAATCCCTTCTACTAAAATATACAGACATGATTTTCTGAATTGAAATTGATAGGCTTCTGAGATTAAAACAAATAATCGTGCAATTAATTTTTAATGAATTGCATACTTCTTGAAAAGCAATAAATTTTGCGTATCCTCCATATAGAGAGCTTAATTCAGACTAAGTAGTATCCAAGATAAAGAAACTAGACCAATGAATAGCGAATTAGGCTACACAACAGATAAATGTTGATTTATTATTTTCTCGTGAATGAAGTATAGAGGAATAGCTTTGATGAATGTCTACGTTTCAGACCCTGTTGAGTTCCAAAAACACATTTAAAAAAAATCCATCCATCTATATGACAAACTTTGACGAAACCCTTTGAGCTAGACAGATGAAATTAGATATACAATCTTCAGATCAAATCTGTTCAGAGTTAGTCTGTCTGTTCGGCTGTTCCAATATAAGTTAACACAATAACGACAAAACGAAGAGAATTAGATAGATAAAATTTCGTACATGGATTTAACTGATATCTGACATCCGTGCAATTTTAACCGTTAATTGTTCTAACATATGTGAAATTTTGAGTGAAATAAAAAAAACGTTAGTCGTCTGTCGGTCTATACTTTCAGAAATATATATAAATGAAATAACTCAAAAATACGATGGCTTAAATATATGTAATTTTATCCGTGATTATGTGGCTACAAGTATGTCACCCGTGTAAAATTTTTGTTTCAATCGATTGATAAAAATCGTTTCTAAAGCACAAGTTCAATTTTTAGATATTTTAAATCACATGTCAGGAAGTAATCACCAAAAAAATCGCCAAAGTGAAGAATTCTTGCCAAAAGTTAGTATTTCATAATTAATGGACGCTAATGCAATGAAAGGCTTCTCTGTGATTAGAGAGTATCCGAGAAAGTGTTTGGGAGACAACTTCCGTGGGAATTTTTAAATAAACTAAATGACGCATTGGTCAAAATTTCATCTTTTTAATATTACACATTGTAGTGAATATTCGATAAATGCATTTTAAACTAACTTTGAACAAAATCCTTTGAATAAAAATGGGTAAATTAGCATAGAAGTAAGAGACATGCAGATATTTACCATATTAAACCTCCTAGTGTTGCTATAGGCCTTCTCTAGTTTGATGGTTTCATCTGACAAATATTCTAATAATGTTGCAATTTTGTGAAACAAAACTGTCAGTAGAAGAGAATAGTTGCCATAAATAACTTTGAAATAGAGTTATAATTTCATTCTTCTCACAAAAGAGATAAAATTTTCATTCTTTTTTCTTTCTTATAAATTTTTCATATATAGATCATATAGGCTCTTTCTTTCCGAATTCGTTGGATCTCGAAGATCACTATTAAATTTGCATTTATTTTTCTCTTTTATTTACAAGATTGTTCAGATCTTTTTGTGAATATATTTTCATTTATCACAATTTTTTCTTTTACTTCAATTCATATCATATATAAATATGTATGTATAATTTTCTGTTTGTATATTATTTATATCGAATTCCTTATACATACCTGCATTCTGGATTACATTTGATTTTACGAACAAGTAAATTCATATCCACTTCAGGATTTTTAAACTCATTATCTGAAATAAAAGTTTCAAAATTTTTACAATTATAACATTTATTTAAATACAAAAAATATTTAAAAAATCTTTTGATACTCAGTAAATGGAATAAACTATCGTAATCTGAAAAAAATTTAAAAATAATATTTTCATGATTTTTTCAAAAAATACGTAATAAAAATCATCATTCGGTGATTTTAGAAGAGTGCGATGTTGTTGTTTCAAATGGCACTTGTCATACACAAACCCACTGACTTTAGAAGTCAGTGAATTTAAGCCAAGGGTGCGTCTTTTGTTTTTTCTGTAACACCATCTAGGGCCGAAAGTACAATTTAGCTACACACTCGTCACAACCCCTTTTATGGGGCGGACTCCACTCATGCATGTTATTCACTCATCCGCAGATCGTAAGTTAGACCTGAAACAGAGAGAGATCACCCCTAATCCAGTACCCCCAATGGTAGTGCTCTCGACATGGAGGACTCTGTGACCACAACAGATTTATACATGCGCCAGCCACCACACACACACACACACGGAGTCTTCGGACGTGGGGGGGGTCGTACTCGCAACCCAAGGGAAGTGAATCCAACACTCTACCAACCAGGCCATCCCGGCCTCATAGAATGCGATCTAACTAGGTGCATAATATACGGGATTTTCTTGTTCTAATTCCTTCAGCTGGGGATGCTATTATTCGCAGATCTGTAAAACTGGCCTCATCCATCCACAAAATATTTCGTGGCGGATGATTGTTTGTTGGATTTTATTGGCGCAAGAGCCAAATTTTGGTTACAAATTATTTTGAAACAATTGGTTAAAATCATTTCAATAACAGTTTATAAGCCAGATAAGAAACAGACTGGTTTTTTCCAATGATTTTAAAATTAAACATGTAAAATTGATAAGTAAAACAAAAAATTGGAGAAGATATGATTTAAAAATGCAATAAAATCTAGAATTATAAAAACCAGTGTTTTTCAAGAAGCGAAAACTATTTTGGTGGAGATCTTCATCCACTAAATCTAGAAGCATTAATGATGATGAAGAAGAAAACAAATGATTGGGATGAGGATTAAAAGAGGGACATTGTATTAAAATGTGTAAAATGGTAAAATCTATACGAAATTTCGGACATATTGGTGCTTCATCTCCAAACATCAAACGATCGTGAGTAAAACGGAATGAATCGATCAGAATCGATGAACATGCATTTTTAAAAATAACAAGTGAAATAAATATGAATGATGGTCTTTTAAACTTACCTTCACACAATCTTATCGGTTTTTCAAACATTTTTATGGTTAGTACATCCGAGTAACATGCTTTAGGAAGTGTCCACGCACGCCAGTACTTACACATCTGTGATTCAATACAAAATAAGATTTATTAATAATACAAATAACAAAACACTACTTACTTTCAGCTCTTATATAGTATAAAAAGGATACCTCTTGAGAGCGAGGTCCTGTTTTGTTGTTACTTCTCCATAGAAAATCGTAGTCCGTGCAGTTGGTGTGATATGGATAAGGAAGTAAATACTCTTCCGCCTAAAAGAATATGTTTTTCAACCATTCAATTAGGGAAGAACAATAAATATAGTTTGTTTCATTATACATGAGATAAATGAATTGTAGAAAGAGCTATAAAAATATTTGTGCAGAAATATACGCTGTTGTTTATTGCCATTTATTGAATTTATTGCCATTAATATTTAGTAGAATCTCCACTTGAGACAATTACAGTCTTAATTCTCCGGGACATGCTTTCCTTAAGTGCGCGGATGATTGGCAATGATATTTTCTTTCATTCAGCTTGGAGAAGATGCATAAGTTCTTTCAAAAGTTTTTTACGATTGCTGCATCCCTTAATTCGGGGATGCAACTCATCTCAAAGGTTTTCTATAAGATTCAAATTTGGACTCTAGGCAGGCCAGTAAAGTAGGTTCACCCCAGTGTCATCATACCAATCTATGGTGGAGCTCACAACATGGCAGTTGACATTGTCATCCTTGAAATAACTAGTAAAACTTCCAAAACGGAGGAAGCCCATTATTATATAGCAAAATGGAGCAGGAGTTGCCTCTGAGTTTGGCATAACTGGAATCAAGGGTCTCAGCCCATACGATGAGAAAAAGCTTCAAACCAGAATTCAATTTCTATCAAATTTTACTTTAGTGTCAATACATTGTGGCAGAAGGTGTTCTCCATGCATAGACCGGACTCAGATTCAGCCATAAGTTTGGGTAGATTTGAATCCTTAATTTATCACTTCAGAGAACCTGTTTTCACTCACTTACGGTCCAATTTCAACGTGCTTTGCACCACCTCAACCAAGCAAAGCGGTTGGATATTGTAATTAAAGGCTTATGGGCGGCAGCACGGTCATGGAAACCAAGCAATTGTACTTCCTTGAGGATAGTATTTATCCGAACAGTAGTTCCGGATGCTTATTGGAACTTCTGGAGTATGTGAGCCATCGGTATGGTGCGGATTTACCGAATTTGTTTTTACGGCCATCGTCGGTCTCTATATCTTAGTTTCGTGGGTCTGATGGGTCAAAGCACATTCCGACAATCAAAAATCACCTTCCACTTCTTAATCACAAAAGTCATAGTCGATTTTGGAATGTTTAATTCACTATATATGTCTTTTCAGGATCAGCCAATTCTATGATATCTGGCAATTATTCCTCTCTTGAAGTAAAACTGTTCTGAATTTCATGGCTTCTGGTATGCGACCAATGCCAAAGCTGTTTCGAAGTGACAAAGTACTGCAAATTGTGCTGGAGTACCCTCCTGCATGTACCACATAAAGGCCACATTGCGGAAATACGGGTCACCGCTGTGTGGCCAGTATTCTCTTCGGAATACTGGCCACACAGCGGTACATAAGAATTTTTGCAATATATAATTTGTCATTGAGGCTTTTGGACAGAAGGTACTGTGCCAAGACATGGCATCCAAGAATCCCTTTAATTCAATCCCTTTAATTCAATCCCTTTAGAATAATGAACTTGTGTTGCACTTTCGACGAGACTGTCATTGGATGATTTTGGACCACAAAAATGCATTGTGCATATATGGATCTCACCTTCTCTCTTAAATCAGGATTCATCAGAGAATTAAACGATACTGTTAATAATTCTCAGCAGTATCAAATATTTAGAGGTATTTAAATATACCTGAAGGAAATAATCGATGTCGGCGAACAGTTGGATCGTCAGAATGTTGAAGGAATTGATCTTTCAAGCACTCAGAGCTACTCTCGTATTATTTCATGTAGAATACCCAATTCAACTGCAATGCATTCATCGGCAGGGTTTTGGGAAAATATTGTAATTATCGGTTTTCTGTTTCAGACATTGCGTTCTAACACTGTAATAACCTTATTATTTGGAAGAATCCTGTCTTCCGTTAACGTCAATCGGTGTCCCTGAAGGTAATTCAGTACGGATAATGTCTCTTTGAATATTAGTCTCTGTGCATTATCTGTGATGGGTAAACATTGCTACTTACTCGGATACAAACCAGTCGTATATCCGCAATTTCTCCTTGCGCATAATTCAGGATCTTGTTTCCAAATTAATTAGTTAACGACCGCGTATTCTGTAATATCAGCTGGATGCTTTTATTTTCTTCAAATTAGTGGGAAATTTTCATACGAGAATGTGTCTACGTCTCGAAGTACGACTTCTAATCCGTTGTTCGTTTGCCAACTCTAATTTTGAGATTTTCAGCAACTAAATTTGCAACTTGTAACTAAGATTTAAGCAACTTGTAACTAAGTAACTTTTGAGATTTTCAGCAACTAAACTCAGCAACTTGTTATACCCTTGATGTCTGATACCGAACCTTTCAATTTTTCGATCGAATTAAGCAACACTCTGTATATATATGTGCAAAAGTAAATTCTTACATCAGCTACAGGAAGTGAAATAAGGATGGAATAAATTTAAGTTTAATTATTTTAATTTAAGTTCGGAACATATCATTGCACAAATTTTATTTCCTCACTAACTAAAAATTTAAAAAAAATGAGTCATATAAATTTAATTTATACTATTTAAATCAAATTTTCAAAATGAATAAATTTAGATACAGTTAGAATAGAATTCGTTTCTTCCCCTTTAAAAATTAAGTACACGTATGTGCGCGAAATGGAGAGATGAATCCTTTATCCGAAATCTTAATGATATTCTAATTAGGGTTGAGAGCTCAAAATATTTAATAGGTTAATTATTATAATTCGAAAATTCTACTTATTTTGTTTTTGATTACATTTTGAACCCTTTAAGGGGCCATTTTTTCTATTCATATAATTTTAAAATATTTTTAGACTTGAAATTGGAATAAGAAAAGGGATTCATTTAGCTTATTAGAGAAATTTAATTAATTAATTAGTTAATTTGGTTAATGAATAATTAAGTAACAAATCAAGACACAGCATTTTGTGTGAGATAAAGAACTGAATCATCTAAGTCTCTGTCTTTCTAAAAAAGTGTGTCAGAACTTATGCCAACCTACATAATTTCATACAAAGATTGATAAATTTGGGGGGAAGAATACTTCCCACAAACAAATGAACCTGTTGTTGTTATTATTTCTAATGGCGCTTGTCATAGACAAGCCCACGGCCTTTATAAGTCAGTGATTTAAGCCAAGGGTACGTTTCTCATTTTTTCAGTAGCGCCATCTAGGATATTAATATATATTACTTAGTTACACGCACGTCACAACCTTTTTTACGGGTCGTACTTCATTCATGCATTTCATTCACTCAACCATAGATAGTAGTTTAGACCTAAATGAGAGAACGATAACTCCTCATCCAGTACCACCAGTGGTATTACTTTCAATATGGAAGACTTTGCGACCAAGACAGATTTATACGTGCGCGAGTTGCCACACACACGGAGAGTATTCGCCGGCGGGATTCGAATTCGCAACGTAAGGGACGCAAATTCAACGCCCTACCAACCAAGATACGCCGGCCCTCACAAATTAACCATGGTGAAGTCACAGGAACAGAGACAGTTACTGACATATTGTTTTAATTCTATCAATATAGCGCGTGAGATTTTGTCGCTTCGTTCAAAATATTCGAAAGATAAATTTACACCGTGCATTTCATGTGCACTATGTGAGCATTAATGTTCATTATTAAGATTTAAATATTTATATCAATGTCTACGATAACAAAAATATTTTAATATTAATATATATTTACCAAGCGCAGATTTATGATGTAGTTGTGGCCTGGATTTAAAGGTATCCCTTCCCATAACGCATGGACCGGGACGAATGGAGAATGGATGGCGAAGTATATTTGTGGAATTTTCCAAGGATAAAAAGCTTCCTTTTTATTTACATCCATTTTGAAAGATTTGGTGGATCCCACTGGATCTATAATGAATCACTCAATATTTATGCACCCTATTTAAAATATATATAAGGAATATGTTTTGAATTGCAAAACCACTTACTTTTTTTCATCAAGGGGAGAATTGAATATCAAAGTTTGGGAAAATTGCTCTTTAAATTTCAAAGTAAAATTTAAATTTTTTGAAAGCCGATTTCAATCTTAAAAATAAACATAGGAAGAATTAGGATGAAAATTTAAGCCAAACTTTTAACTTTCTCTAGAATCATATTTTTTTATCAGAAAAAAAATCATGAGTCTTACATGCCCACCATACCCGAAGGGGTGTAAGGCCATGAACAGGTCAATGGAAAACAATTTAAAAGCCAAATTCTGATCAGAATAATTTTCCTCCGATTAATAAAATCAATTTAACCTTTTCGAAAAGTAAATAAATTTATTATTCAATCAAATAATATAACACTAAATAAATAAAATAACACTAATATTAATTAATCGGTTAATTTGTTGTTTGTTACACACACAACACATTAAGCTTATTTATTAGTAGAGATAATTCTTTATTGAATTTAAAACAATATGTGTAAATGAAAAAAATAATTTTAAATTCTTATATTATAAAATAAGACTGGAAACAGAATTGTTGCAATCATCACAATTATTATTTTTGTTGTGTAAAACATTATGTATGTATATTATGTTATGTATTATTATGTAAAACATGTTTAAAAATCCTGTGTCTTTTAAAATATAGAAATAAAATTTACTTTTTATGATGAATTATTAATCAATTTTAAGATCAAAATTTTTTTTAACAGATCTGCACGCTTCAGACCATCCTAAAACCGAAATAAATCAGTTTTTAGATGTATTATTAAGTATAAGACAATTAAAAATGTCGGAATTTTGACAGGACAGAACATGTTATTTTGTCCTTATATTAAATTGCCTACATCTGCCAAATTTTATCCGAAATCCAAACATAGGAAGCTCGTTTGATGTGCACACGCACGCACACACAGAAAGAGAGACAGAGAGAGAGAGAAAAATGAATCATTAAAATTTGTTATTCATTTAGTTTAGTCAGTAAGCGGGTTTAGAGCTAGTTGGTCTACATATTTATATGCACGTAAACTGGATAATGCAAAAGTTCAAGGACTTAGATAAATGAAATTTGGTATGTGATCTTGCTCATAAAATTCTAATCATATATAAAATTTTGTTTTCAATAATTCAACAAAAAAGTACCTACGATGCATATTCGGTATTATTTCTGCTGTTCACAAAATTCACATTTCAAAAAAAAAAAAAATCAAAGTTTTACAAGATTTTTATGTGCTGACTCGGAAAATAAAAATATGAGCAATCATGGCGTTCTCGAAATTTTCAAAGTTTACAATTTGGGCATGAAGGATGGTGATAGCATTCATATTCATACTTATTTCAGAATTAATATTGCAAAAGTACATACCTGGGATCATAGTTTCTGATGCAGATGAAGTATTAAGATGCAGATTGTGAGCATAACAGGTGACATATACTTTTCTGAGTGTATCGAAAACGTATATTGTTTTGAAATCACTAAATGAGATAAAAGAAAACAAATATATATCAGAGCTCTGTTATTTGAACAAAGCGTTAAATTACATATACATTAGAACTCTGTTATTTGAACGAAACCTTAAATTAAATATATATTAGTACTCTGTTATTTGAACAAAACGTTAAATTAAATATACGTTAGATCTCTGTTATTTGAACGAAACCTTAAATTAAATATGCATTGGAACTTTGTTAGTGGAGCAAAATGTTAAATTAAATTCTTAATGAATATTAATTATTGTTGGGCTGAAAGTTATTCATTCCTGAACATGCTGTGTTTAACAAACATTAGTTTAGAGTTATATTACATTTGTAAGATTAGATTGTGATTCTTCCTCTATATATTTATAAAAGTTTATTTTTTCATATTTTGATATATCAGATGAGATTCTAATGAAATCGTCATCAGAAGTATCAAATATATTGAATAAAACATAGCAACACATTTTACTAGAAGATACGAAGAAGCCGACCAAAATAATGCACTAAAATACGCATGTGGATATCGAAACCGATGAGGAGGGAAAAACAGTATAAACATATTTCTTCAAAGCGAAAATATATTTATCATAAAGTAAAGGTTAGACTCAGGAAGTTATAAATGTAAAAAAATAATTTTAAAATGAATAGATGGGCCATATTTATTACCATTAATTCATTAGGTCAGAATAAAGAAAGAAACTTTGGAAAAAAATTAAGTTGTTTCCCAAATTTTCTCTTAACTTTTTTTTCTTTATTTGGCGCAAATTTTTGCGCTACCAATAAGGCGTTGTTCAAGAGGAAATACGAAGTAAAAATTTGAGATCAATAAATACATTATTTTTTTTAAATTTCAAATTTAATGAAAAAAATACCTAATTCTCAAAAAAAAATGGTCGTAATTTCTTTTTATTCATTCAGATCTGTAATTATTGCGCTACAATATCAAAGGATTTCTGTGCAGTTGGTATTCTGACAAGAGAGGAGAAAATTTAATTTAAAACCGATATTCTACCCCAGTAAAATATAATAATTATTATAACTGAACCTATTTAGGAAAATGCAAAGCATTGTAAATATTTTTGTCATAACACAAATTTCATGTATTCATTGAACACTATCAATCCTAAAGGGCCCCAAACGCTCGTTGAACGAAACTACAGTGGGCATAAGAAATGTCTGGATATCACTGTGAAATTCCTACTCCTTTGGTTAACAATGATTGATTGAAAATGCGAATCCAGTGCTTTATTCATTAGAATTTATAATTAATAAAGCATTAGATAGTTTGGGGCGCATGGGGGATTTTATGAGCATATATGCCTTTAATGGCTTCAGCGAAGATGGGTCATTTTTTGCACATCTACCGCTTAAAGAAGAGGAGCCGTTGTTTTAGCCTTTGAGAAAAAAAGTGGGGATTTTTTTTTATTTCTGAAAAACAGTTCCTGTATTCTAAAGTATCTGAATTCTAAAAATTCTTCCACTATTCTAAAGCATGTGAATTCTAAAAGTTCTTCAACTATTCTAAATTATCTGAATTCTAAAAATTCTTCCACTATTCTAAAGTATCTGAATTCTAAAAATTCTTCCGCTATTCTGAAATATCTGACTTTTAAAAATTCTTCCGTTATTCTAAAGGTCTGAATTCTAAAAATTCTTCCACTGTTATAAAGTATCTGAAATTTAAAAATTCTTCCGCTATTCTAAAATATCTGGATTCTAAAAATTCTTCCAGTAATCTACAGTATATGAATTCTAAAAATTCTTCCAACATTCTAAAGTATCAGGTCTCAAGAAAGAGTAGTTTAATTGAATACAACTTTTAATAATTAAAATAAAATAATCAAATCGGCGAAATAAATTATAATATATTGCTTATATTAAATGAACTAAATAAGAAATGTATAAAACGTATCTTGGTTATCCTAAGAAAATGATAATGGGTATAAAACACAGTCTTATGGCAGCTCATGAGCTCTTAAACATTTAAAGAATTCGAAGTATAGGGACGTTAAAGACAGCATTATCTAAAGTTATCTTCCCTTCTTATTTTTCATCACCATAGTGACATCACTTTTAACCATTATAAAGTATAGAATGCTTTCTTACACCCTTCTATCATGTTTCTGTTTTTCTTTTATTTTATATTTACACTTCTTTTAACTCCTACTCTATTAGCCCCTACCCATTGTCAATGGAAATAAACGATATTTCAGATTGGCGATGTAGGAAATGTTACTGATATTACCATCTGGAACTCGAAAGTTCTAGAAAAATATGGGAAAACAGATTGTTATGGAAAGTTCCCAAAAAAATGTATACCTACCTTCTCTCTGTGATGTGAGCTAAAGACCATAAAACATTTTATTGACTGGTTGTTGCACAAATAACAAAGTTCGGTTTTTCAATTATTTAAATGCATACAGTTCCAAATATTTCACAACAATGGGATGCATGATGAAATAATAGAAAATAAATACAATAAAAGAAAGTATTTTAAGAATTTTCAATATGAAAAATAAATGAAACCTTGGTTGATTAAAAGATGTTTTATTTTTGAAACATTCCATACTTATTTGTGTTCGCATGGCCACTTTTAATGTTCCAAAATTTGTAAGGAATATTGTTTTCTATGTATAATTTACGGAGAGCTTTTGCGACTTCCTTCCTTGAATGATTTGCATAATAACCAAGTTTGGGGATCTGGAAAAAAATAATAAATACAGTTATTTCTTGATACACGATATTTGAATACTGAATCTCTGATTAGTACATTAAGTATTATTTTGATTTTAATTCTCTTGGAACAACTCAGTAAATTCTAATTCTCTAAGATTAATTTTTTTTATCATATCCATTTAATTTCCTATTCATATAAAATTAGTAAATTTTTATTAATTCAGAACCAACTATAAACATTGATATTTTTCTCTTCTTTAATTATATGCATCCGAATTAAAGTCTTAAATGATCATATAAGTGATATAAGCATTGATTTTAGACCTATATTCCCTTCAATAATTTTACTCCCGTACAATGTGCGTATTAATCGATTATTTCCAATAAGTAATCTCTTTTATGACCAGCAGGTTATTTGAGAATTTTGGTTATATTTAATCTCATTAAACTGCACAAACATAACTTTATGTTCATGGTTGTCAGATATTAAAACCGTGTTATTTTCATTCTGCTCATGGAATTTCGTGATGGAGATTGGTATTATAATGCTATTAAAGACATTGTTATTATTGCTTACGGCACTTGTCATAAGCCAAGTTTTAGCGTATGTCTTATTTTATTAACGCCATCTGGGGCAAGATTACGTCATAGCTTCATGCGTCACAGCCCTTTTCACGGGGCTAACTTCATTCTTACATTTTATTCGATGATCATAATTTAGTCCTGAATCAGAAAACAGTCACCTCTGGTCCAGTACCCCCAACGGTATTGTCTCGACTTAGAGGACTTTCTGGCTACTATAGATTTATATTTGCACCAGCTACCGTGTGCATGGAGGGTCTTCGGTCGGCGGGGTTCGAGCTCATAAACCAAGGGATGCGAATCCGACCTCAACGCCCAACCAACCTGGCTATTCAGGTAACCAATTAAAAACGTAAATGCATATTTCATTTTTTCTCTAAATTTCAAGGTATTGTAATTTCCCGATTTCACAATTGATGGAAGTTCTTCAGACTTCTGATTAGAAGATATTTGTGAACAATTAGTGCCTCTTTAAAAATTCTTTGATAACGAAATCCTTGTTAAGTCCAAACAAAAATAAGCATTTTAAGGGCAAGAAAAAAATTAAAGAGTAAGCAGAGTTCTCTCTGCGTGATTTCTGCTATTGCACTTGTTTAAGAAGGATTTTTCTTTAGCGTATAACTGATTACTGCAAACTCTATTTATGTGTATGATTTGGCTGCTTGTATTTTTATGCTTTCTTGTGAAATAAAGCATTGTTATTTACCATCGTGTTTGCGGAAGATTTCGACGTACAGTATACAGATTAGTCTGTTTACGATTTACATCAAATTAAAGAAAGCCTCTCAAAAATTACTAAATTGATTAGTAACAATTAAAATATTTACCACGGTGTTTGTTGTGTTGCCCTTACACATATAAGAGTGTCGCGAACAAAAGGCTGTTATGTTGTTTGGAATTTCACACAGGTTTTGAAATTTAGAACAAAATTCACTTCTCTTCACCCTGAAATCAATGAATTTTATAATGAAAAAATAAGCATGGAAATTAACATTTCATCAATATGAAATTAGCTGTATTTTTATAACGCATCAAACACACATTTTTATGTACGTTGTGTATTTTTGAAGAAAACTGCTGATTTAATAAGCTAAATAAAGCTACTTCATAGTGCTATTCAAATCAAATAATTCAAAAAAATTGTGATTTAATTTTATTTATATAATAATGTTACTTGTTTAGCATATTGTAGAGGAATGAATGATTCAAATATGATATTTCACTGAAAGTCTACAAATATCTTGAGAATGCAAGAGAAGCAGCATTCTGCAGACATGACATTTGATTATAGGACTATTTGGTGTATATTTACTTCTTGGGTGCTAAACGCCCTCACTTCCTGGTAAACCATTTCTTCCTCGCTTCAAAATGTAATTAGCAATTTCATTTACGTAATAATGAATCGAAATGTTTACTTGTTTCTCACTATTGTTAAAGTAAACTTTTGCAGAAAAATTCATTTTACTCCACTTAATTTTTTAATACGCTTTCCAGTATGGATTTACCAGTAGATATTATTTGTCCAGTATGTATTTCCAGTTATGTATATACTTTCTGGATAGTGAACCTCACTTTGAAAAATGGAATTTTCAGATGTGATTAGAATTGTCATTTGCGTTGTAATAAATAGAAAACCGAATGTGTTTCACAATATTACTGATGTAAATTTTTGCGAAAAAAATCAATTTTATGCCACTTTAAATTTTTTAAAATGCTTGAATAATATCATTTTTATTACACTTTGTGTTTCCCTTTTTTAAAAAAATGAAAATATTCGTAGTTTTGCAATAAAATTTTTTTTGCTATTTATTTTTATAAAATTTTGTAGTTGTTTATTTTTATAAAATTTTGT
>JAPMOR010120368.1:61541-73304 GCA_026543865.1 Argiope aurantia
TTTATTTTTATAAAATTTTGTAGTTGTTTATTTTTATAAAATTTTGTAGTTGTTTATTTTTATAAAATTTTGTAGTTGTTTATTTTTTGTAACATTTTTGTCACTTTTTAATTTTACAACAATTTTTTTGTTGTTTATTTTTTTATGAAATTTTGTTGTTGTTTATTTTTAATGAAATTTTGTTGTTGTTTATTTCTTTATAATTTTTTTATAAAATTTTGTTGTTTCACCATGTCTGTAACTCGTGTTATTTTTCACATTTATTCTAAACAAAATTTTCACTCTTTTTTTCATTAAGATGATGACACTTTGTTGATGTATTCTCTGTCTGTTAATTTCGGTATATAAGATTTTTTACCCACAGAAAACAAGAGCTAAAATAATCAAATCTGACAATGACAAAAGAGATAAATCAAAGGATATTATATTAGAATTCTAAGACTCCTAATAAATTTATTTTTTATTCATTCTTTGCAATCAATTTAATTTAAAATTTGCAAATAAAAGTGTATGCATTGCAGAAAAAACGTTATTCTGAATGTTTCACTGAAATTAATCAGTCAGGTTATGTATTTGAGTGCAGATTCCGCGCTACGTTTGAATTCACAGTCAGTGAATCTCTGAAACAAGTTGCTCCTATATGGTGTAACTATATATCTTGTAGGGAAGAAAAAGTTAATTTTTAATGCGTGAGCTATACATCACTCAATTTACTTTGATATCTGTTTCTTTTATAGAACTAATTACATAATATTTCCTTGAAATCTTGAAATCGAACATATCTTTCATATTATTTAATTTAATTAGTCGGAAACGTTAGCAATCTGCAAATAAATAGCATAAACATATTTGAATGCTCCACCCTAGATTTTTCATATACTGTTGAATTGAACTAAAATCTCTTTTCCAGATTTGGCCACAATAATTTTTGGCAAGTGCTGAGATTCCAGGTAAAAGTGGTCTAGGTTCGAATTCCTATTCAACAAATATACGCTATATATACTGGCTAGTTCACATTAACATAATGGACCAAACATCTGTGGTTGCTGATTTATGGTGCAGTTACTTGAAGAGTGCGTCAGAATTATTAGGTTACAAAAGAGCTTTTGTGTTTTATTCCAAACAGCAAGTTAATATAACAAAACTAAACTGAAAGCAGAAACTCCTCCGTTTTGAAGATTGTGTAATTTGACCAAACTTGGTTTGTAATACTCAAACTTTTATTACCATCGGAATGGGAATAAACATTTTAGAATCACCTAATACCATATCAATATGGCGGATTGTTATTTTTATATTATAATGGAGTAAACCACTATGTATGTTGAACGCTCTCTTTTTGATGGAATGAATCCTAAAATCAACAAAACTAGGTCTAAAATATTATAAAATACCGAAGGATAAAATACCGAATTCCATTTATTTTCTTTCATTTATTAGTTTGTATTAATGAGCTATCGCAAGTACATATACGAGAATACTTACACAACCAGATGGTTCAGCTTGTTTTCAAATTTGGTTTATAGTAAACATTGCAATGTTTAAAGATAAACAGACATAATTTTAAAAATGTGATTTCTGATTCGGGAATTTCTAAATCGCAACTTTTTACTAAAATCTCTTATTTGATATTTGCAACATTTCTTCTTTGTATATTTCGTATACAAGAGAGTAAAATACGTTGAATGATACTGTCGTGTGGAGTGCTGCCATCTGAACTTACTTTTTTTCATTACTCGAGTTTCAAAAGAATAACAGTCTAAAAACATTATGATTTCAAAACTAATTGGAAATGAAATGTACTTACGGATTATCATTGCAAAATGTGAGAGCTGGCATAGTGAATCTTTCTGGATTGGTAATTTTCAGATTTATTCTGGTAGGAAAAGTGTAATAGTATCTGAAGAAAAGTAAAGATTGATAAGCAAAGCATGCCAAACATATGAATAAAATAAAATGCTTTACGAATATTCTTAGACTGAATCTTGGAGAAGTATTTCTTTTGTTGGTATGAAATTGGCATGAATTATGAAGTCTTCTTGTACTGATAAACCTCAAGCTACCGGATGAATAAGTGGCGAAGACAGAATTATTGCTTCCAGACATTTTCAAGTGTTTGCTAGAAGACACAATAACATTAATATAAACATACAATTTACAATTATATATAGGTTCCATAATTAATATTACAGTATTGTGAAAATTAATTGGGACAAACAGAATTTTTTAAGAAAATTGTTCCCTACTCGGGGATTTTCTGCCTCAAACCGTTTTCAACTGCATTTTCTTAGAACGTGTGACTGCCCTTGACTTGTTTAACTTCACTATGACAGTTGCTGTAAAAAGTGGTCACTTGTGTGAATTGTCTCCTTCTGACGTCTATTAAAAAAAATGGATATCACTCTGAGGAGAAGGACTAGAATTGTTACCCTTAGCCATCATACTTCTATTACTGTGAGGGATATTGCTGCAGTAATTGGAGTTGGAAATCCAGTGTTTCTAGGATTATTAATCAGCAAAAGAATTTTGGGGCAGTGTCTCCAAAATGAAAGAGTTAATGTGGACACAAACGCAAAACCACACTTTGAACAGACAAATTTCTTGTACGAAATAGTACAATGCATCTTTACAAAACAAGTAGAAATCTTCAGAGAGAATTATTAGCTACTGGTGTGAGCGTGGATTCATCGACAGTTCGATGAAGGTTTAATGAAGTTAGGAGATTTGCAAGAAAACCAAAAGAAAAACAGTTATTAACACCTGTAATGAAGAAAAAATATTTGGATTGGGATAGGAAATATCAATCCTGAACTGCACAAGATTGGAAGAAGGTTGTATTAAGCGACAAAACGCATTTTCTTGTGCAAGGGTTTCGACCAAGATTTGTCAGGCGAAGTGGTGGAGAATCCATCAGGGAACAACATCTTATTCAAACAGTTAAGCATCCTCAGTAATAGAAGTTTTACGGTTATTTTACTTCTGAAAAACATGGCAGCTTAGTACTAGTTGAAGGGATGATGAACTCTAAACAATACATTTCTATAATAGAAAGTAAAATTGTGCCTATGATGCAAACGTTCCCTGGTAGTGTTTGTATCTTTCAACAAGATCTTGCTCCATGCCATCCTTTTAAGCTAATAACGAATTTTTTTCAAAAACAGGAAATAATGGTTTTGGATTGGCCTGGTAATTCTCCTTATGTAAATCCCATCGAAAGTTTGTAGAGCATTGTAAAGAGACGTGTGAGTAAAATGGACTGCTCAACAAAGAAAACAATGATTGAGAATGCTATGAAAGTTTGGTTTCGTGATGACGAGATCAAAAATTTATGTTCTAATTTATTGGAACCCATGCCAAACCGTGTACAAGATCTCATTCAAGCTAGAGGAGGACATATTTCGTATTAGATTGCTATACCGTGCATGTAAGTTAGCCTATACTAATTAAACAACATTTGTAAAAATTTTTGTGTTTGTCCCAATTAATTTGCACAATACTGTAGTTAAAAAAATATTCATCTTTTAACATTTAAAATTGTGAAAGTTTCTCTTAAATAACTCTGCGTATTGGGACCTTATCAAATAAAATAATATAAAACGTTACATTTATTTACTTTAAATGGACTATTTTGTTTTTATTTCTTATATTTCAATGCATATTTTATATAAATTCATGTAAAAGAATCACGGCTTGTATAGCCCAGAAAACTATCCATTCAGTAGTATAACACTTTAAATGTTTCTGATGATATGTATATTTGCTGATAATATTTATTTCAAGAGCAGGCACTTGATTATTCATGATTTAATATTTAAAATATATAACAAATCATTCAGTGGAATCAGGGAATGAAAGGCTAAAACTGCCACATGCTCTGTAAAGTGCATGTTGTGGTGAAATGAACATCATTGGGATCCGTGAAGCGGAAAGAATAGGACGTATGTTTTTAGGAACATTTCTTTAACGATCACATTTGACATAAAACAAAAACAAACACGAAGAGACAAGACAAGACATTCACGCATGCATCCTTTAACAGGACAGCATCTCATCTTATTATTATAGCAATCGCAATGCACTATGGGATACGTATTTAATCAGGCAGCGCCATCTATTATCCAAAAGAGAAGATAGTGTAATTCAACAGCTACATCGTTCTTTTAATTATTTTATCTTTTCTCATGTACAATGCTTAACCCTTCTTTGCATGAAAGTGGAAATTTTAATCATAATATTTAGGGAACAAAAAGTTGTATTCAAAACAAGCGTACTGAAAATTGGTTCTTGCTGGCAACTTTTTTCACTACTATTGCTAAATAAGAAACATAGCTGTTAAAAAAATTAAAATGTCACAAAGATTATAGTGGGTTTGAATTTTTAATTGCGTTGTTTATTGTGCTTGGAAGAAACGTGCAATTTTTTGAATAATTTTTATAATTAATCTCAGATGTTTTTGCTAATAAAAGCGATAATAAGCGGAGAAATTAAGAAGAGAAAAAACATTGATTATTTTGCACTGATCTTAATATGCAAATTTGCATGATGATTGATTTTCATCATACTGTTTTTAATTATTTTATATTATATATTTATAATAGGATTTTTTTAACATTTTCCCTCTAATCTAGAGATGGATTATATCATCCTGATTTATTTCACAAAAAAAGAAAAAAATCATGCAAAGAAGGACTAACATGTTGATTTCGTTTATTTGTTTAGAATCATTCCATTATCTATTATGTACTACCTTTCCGAAAATTCGAAAACATCTGCTGATTTCATAATTACAAAATTCAGTTATTTCCCACAATTTTTATTTCATTTTCATAGGTTGTACATATTATTTAGTGAATTTTAATAACAAGATGTCTAATGGATTCAAAAGATTCATATTTCACTTTTAACATTTATTCATAAATATACATCGGTTATTTAAGAAAAATTGTGATTATTTATTTATTTATGAATAGATTGATATAAACTCATTTCCTGATTACAAAAGAAATTGTGAATCACTGTTATTTTACTTTTCTCACGTTAAAATAGTTCTTCCCTTTTATGAGCTATGGATATGTGAAAAATATTTTAATTGTTTGATGTAGCGTCAGTACATTCTCTTCCTGATTTTATTTGTTAATATACGGTAATATTAACAAATTCGTTAATTTTGCTTTGTACGTTATAACTCTATTTCATATGGATCTAATTGTTTATAATTTAATTGAGAAATGAGAAACGTTTTTAATTATATTTAAATTAAAACTCACCTTTCAAATAAACTCTCTTGAGTGAGTTTTTGATTCTTCTTCATGTAAGGACGTATTGTAGTCTTGGGTAGTATAATATTTCCAACGGCAATTTTAATAAACATAAAGTGCTCATGAAGGAAGTGTAAATGTGTAACAATAAAATTTTCCGTTGTGATACCGTTCAATATATTTTCATATTTTCCAATCTGAATATTTAAATAGGTAATGCTCAAATATATTGTTAATAGAAAAAAAATCAATGATCAGTATTCAAAATAAATATTTGAAATTGAAAATGTCTTAAAAATGGTGAGTCAACCAATTTTAGAAAGTGCTGAAATATAACTTTAAAATGAAAAATTTTTTCCCCACGCAATACGCATTACAGCATTGTTATTATGGTATTTCTTTTAAATAGTGCACAACAAGATAAGTGGTAAAATCGTTCATTATAGAATATGTGTGACAAGTAATTTTTATTAAATGATAGATTGTGCAGATTTCAGCAGTTATTGATGATTCGAATAAACATTATCATTATGGAAAGAATCGCAATTCAAACAGCATAGAAAAGTTGACAATATTGATATTTATAATAAGGTTGATAATATTTTATATTGCATGATATCAGCATGAGGGCAAATTAAACTATCTGTAAAAATATTAAACTGTCTGTAAAAATACGGGGTATTGGAAAAGTTCTTTTAGAATCTTGAAATTTAAAATGACGTCTCAATGGAGATAGCATGTAGTCATAATAAAGTGACTAAACTGAAAATGATGAAGCAGGTTACAGTGCCCCTAGTGTCGAAATAAGGAAATTGCAAAAAGTAACATAAAAAGTAAAGGATATTAATCAAAATTTCTATTTAGAAAAATATATGCTCTACCATAATAAAAAAATAACAAAAGGTTTCGTGGAATTATCTGTAAAATTGGCTCGTGTATTTGTAATTAAAATTATGAACTTGCAGTGACTTGAAAAAGGGTTCGCCTTAAATTTGAAAAACGTATACTCCGGTATTATTACGCACTTTTTTTTTCTAATTAAGCAACGAAGGAAATGTACAAAGATAATAAGAATCTGAAAAATACTCTCTTGGCGGAATAAGAGGATTCGAACATGCAAGTTTCGTATAACTTCTAATTAAACCTGATTAAAACATGGCTGTCATACATGTACGAAAGTACGAAAATGCCAAAAGCCATTGCACGTCATTCTGTTGATGATTGATAGGTCCACAAGAACAAGATGATAGTAAAACTTGAAATGCAATAATATACGAATAAAATAAAATAATGTATAAATCGACTTAATAAAACAATTAGAAATTTATAGATTAAAATAAGATCGACTTTGCTATTATTCTAATTGGCTAGGAGAAGACAGAGTACTCCCTGAAATTGCTACCGATTTTATCAGATCTAAATTATAGCATCCCTAGATTATAGCCGCTAGGGATGCTATAATCGATTTCATTACATTCAGTGTAGTCACTTTACAATAAGTAAGCGTTGATTTCCTGGTTATACGATAAGCCATTTTGCGTTAAATGGTTTTAAAATGAGTTTATAAATCACTTTGTATATAGAATGTTGCAAAAGTCGATCGACAAATTCTGAAAAGACAAGAAAACGAAGAAAAATTGCCTTAGATTATGGAGTCTCAAACTTTATGTAGCAAGAAAATCCATATCACTGATTCTCCGACCAGCCCGAAAGCACACGGATAAAATAACTGAATGACCAAACCGCCGCTACCGCAACACTGGCGAGTACTGTGTTTGAGTTCTAAGAGCTATCTCCTGCCAAGGTGCAATCCTTCCCTAAGGAAGTATGTTCCGCAATCGATGTGAGGAGCCAGACCCCTACCTCCCTACTCCAGACCATACCTCCAGGGTGGTGAGAACCAACCACCATGGCAGAAACTTCTCTTATGAAGTGTCTGGCGCTGAATGGAACAAAAATGCCAATAATAAGTAGAAAAATATTTCTTTGGCATAAATTCGGATTAAAAGAACAATTAGTCCTGTGCAACCGATTATGTATTTTATTAAATAAATGCATGTTTAAAAATACTTTAACTTTTGTCAATGTTGACAATAAAAATATTAAAAAATTACAATTTTATATATCTCCCATACTATATATCTCATATATATATATCTCCCATACTGTAAAGTTAGTAAAAGGATTCTTTTGTATTCATCTAAACACAAACGCCGTTCTATATTTCAATATACACAATTTGAAGACATATGCTTAAATTTAGAAACAGTAATCACAAATTACGAAGAAAACATCTATTTCAGAAATGCAATCTTTTTCAATTCAAAGACACTATGAGTAATTTGACTTCCAACTCTATTACGCAACAATTGCAATATTTGAGCCATTTATTTTGAAAATGGGTCAAGTCCATTTTTTGTTATTGCGAGATGTTTAAAAGTTTGCATTTCAATAAATTTAAAAATATTGGTAAGTATTAATAGATATGTTTTTGTATTTTGTGGTACCAGATAATGTAAGTTTATAATCCAATAGTGTTTACAGTACTGACTAACAAAGTAAGAGTTTTATTATAACTAAATGGATTTGCCTCACTTTCAAAATTAATGAATTATTGTAAACATTCATTTACTTGCGAAATATTTCAGTTGCATAAGAATTTCTTTAATAATAAAAAAATACTATTCAAATATTTATAATTATTTATTTATTTGATAAAAACTAAAACAAAACAAAGAATATTCTTGTAGAATATATAAAATAACAAAAAACAATTCAGTTTTATCAAGAATTTCAATGAAATTATACATTTTTAGTTTAGACGTAGGTATAATTAAATTGAATTTTATTCAGGATTTAACATTAAAATATTCATGACGAACAAGAGGGATATATGGTAATAAATCCATCATGTCCTTGCATTTTTCAGATGTAATAGACCACTTTCTTTTCATACTTATAAGAAAATTTTATATTTCTGAAATTATTTGGTCTTTCCCGTTGTGATGGCAAATCGATAATTTTAAATTCAGCATCTCGTTTTATTGACGTTTTGTAGGGCATTTTGTATGGTGCATACATTGTAAATCTGATCCAGCATATAGTTAAACAATTTACGGTTTCTCAATTGGTGTTTTTATTTCTTTTTAAAGTCTCTTTCTCCAGAGGTTGGATTGAAAATAATTATAAACGTTTCATTTCATGTATTAAAGGTTTATTATGTTTTCGACAATTTCGTATTACTTTATAGTAATCCTGGAGAATATACAGGGAACAGGTTTTCCGGATTGCCAGTTCTACCACTCCAAAATCAAGATCGTTCGGTAAAATTGAATGTCCTGACGACAAAAATTTGTGATCAATGATATGTATTTCATTGTCACTGGACTGCACAATCGGTGTTAGAAGTAAACATATTATTATCGAAACACAAAATTAAGATATACTTTTTTATTATTTATGAAACACTGTACAACCACCGATTTTCATTATCAAAGATAGATAGATAGAAATACCCTAGATTTCAGACATGATATCAAACGGTCACATTTGCTTCACCATGCAGCATTCGGAGTTAAATTTTGTCGTAATATATTCGGTGAAATGTAATTTCAATCTAAGATTGACTTGCAACACTTTCAAAATAAAACCCGATTTTGAATACTGTTAAGAGCTAAAACTTCCATCTCCAAAATACTAGAATCTGATTTATTTATTTTTTACTTTAAATTGCTTACGCATAAAAAGATCATAACAAGTTTTATCTACAACTACCATTATCTCCATTTTTTTCAAAAGTGGACTTACCCCACTTTCAAAATAAACGGCTCATTTATCTTGTAACATCATAAAATCATCATGAATTCAAAGACGCTTCTATTATCGCATTTATATGTTTTGCTATGGTCGACAATTATAATACTGAAATTACAAGAAAGGAATGAGAAACTTGAGAAAATAAAATTTAAGATGTTTCTGGGTAGGTACGTAGGTAGATGATGTTTCTTTTTGGAACAAAAGCCAAATTTTACCATACTGCACTAAGCATACGGCATATTAAATAAAACTTCGAATTGAAATATAAGATATTTTAAGATCTCTGCAACTGTTATAAGAAGGAACTTAAAATGTGTCAGAGAAGTACAAGATGCTGAACAAGAAATTAAAATTCTTTGCTCGCACTTACCCACATTTTAAAAGAAATCGCATATTACACTCACTATATTAGGTAAAACGAAATCCTTCTTTTCTGGGAAATGCAATTTTGGTTTAAGAATATTCTTTTAATCTAGATAAAAATTGAATATTTTCATATTTGGAGAGGTAAAAGAAATTCATTCTTCGTACAAGAATTTCCATGGCAATTCTGTAAATGTATGTTTCTTCGAAAATCTATTTGATTTTAATTTATAAATAGAAAAAGTCGATTATTATTGGTTTTGGAAATGCCTTATTTATGAAGATAATTTATGGTAACGAAAACACAGAAAGAATGCAGAAAGAAAACAATCAGAATGATTTCTTTAGAGAAATTTGATAAAATTTCATCTGAAGAATTGATTTAAAATTATTTTAATTAATTGATAAAAAGGAATTAAATATACTTCAAACTAAAGCGAAATTAACTAGTTCAATCAATGGTGAACTTTTGAAATTGACAACACTCTAAAATCTTCAAATATTTGTAAAATTATTTAAAAAATAGTATCTAAAATGTGGAATCAAGTATTACAACGGTATGGGGACATTGTAAAAAAAAACTTTTTGAACATTGCGCAGTTTTCAAAGTATCAATTGTGAAATAAAAATTATTATTAAATTTAAACAAATGTCCAAATTGAACTTTTACAGCAAAAATCATTATTTTTTTATTTTATATATTTTTACAAATATACACCGCTTCTTCTTCTAATTAATCCAAAATTCGGAAAATTTCAAGGACATTTTAAAAGAATCTGAAAGAGTTTATAACAGAAAAGAAAATTTGATCTTTAGTTTCCTTTTTAAAATGTAATATGAGAAGTTTGTAGATAAAAATGATTTATGACTGTCTGGGAAATTCATTCAAATTACAAATTGATCTTTTTTTAATTTACCCAATGTGTTGACACATTGAAGATAAAATTAATCGTTTTCAACATTTTATTTAACCCTAAATGACGCATATTTTTTCTGAAAATTAAATTTTTACATTAAGTTGTAGATATTTCTTACTGCTAAAGATTATATTTCAATTATTTTATAGAAAATATTACTTCTGGGAAAAAAATGATAAACTTAGTTTAAATGAGTATTTAAATAATTATACAAAAGTTTAATATTTTTTTTATGAAAAAGCTAATATTTCTATAAATATATTAAATAATTTAACTGATTATATATTGGAAAAGATATCAGTCATATATTTTTTTATTAATAATAAAGATAATGTTGACGTTATCGAAATCTTTTAGTCTACAGCTACAGAATCTGGTGCCCATATATTTTGAGTACTGAATTATCCACCTCGAATTGATCTTTTGGAAATTTAAATTAATTAAATGTCAAGCCAAATTACGACATTTTTCTGCAATTATTTCATTAATGTATAAAAATGAATATTACATCATTTCAAAAGTTTGTCGTTTTAAATGAAATTAATTTAAATGTCGGAGAAGTGTTTCATGTAATTTTTCAAGCTTTTTATAATTTTTTTAATTAAAGAGTAATTGTGATGTTGACCTGTAATTCAATTCAATTTTACTGTCCTGTCAAATCGCTTGATTTTATTCAATTGTTAAAAAACTTAGAAATAAGGATTATGTTTAATAACTGCGTTACTTAGAAGAGATTTAGAAATATACAATACAGCAAGACTTTAACCCCTTCACATACAATGACGTATATGACACGTGCATCTAATTACTGAATTTTTAAATTTCAATCTGCACTTAAACTTCTGCACTTTGTATTTTAAATAATTTAATATACAAAAATTACTCAGAAGCGATTTAATATCTCCAAACTCCTTATATTAGTATAGGAATTAAAATAATAAATATCCCAAGAGAAGAGTGTCATCTAATTGGGAAGTTAAATATTTTCGTATGTGAAGGGATTAAAGAAGGAAGAACTGGAAATTTCAGTTTTCCGTGGAGATATGCTATCATGGGATATTTTTTCATTACAAAATTCATGTACACAAAAATCAGAAGATATGTAAAACAGTTAAAATAATGCACTTTAAAATATTTAACTGGATTATTAAATATTAACCATTTACACTCGTATAGTAAGTCAATGCATAAATATCCACCTAATAAAAAGGCTTGTTTATTGTTCCGAAAAATAAAATATATAATTGTTTGAAGTTGAATTTTCCCGTAAAATCCATATACAACTTTTTACCATTCTGTAGACGTTGATAAAAATCAAAATTGAAAAATAAATAAATGAAACGTCAGGATGATGCACCATCTTGAATGGTCAGTGAGAGGCATCATCCGAGTGTAAAGGGTTAAACGAC
>JAPMOR010120368.1:73704-105648 GCA_026543865.1 Argiope aurantia
ATATATATATATATATATACACTGGTGTGCTAAACTTAAGCAACAATGCAAATTTTAAGCAGATAGCCATGAAATTGCAGAAACGGAGTTCTTGCGAACAGTACAATGAACACGTAATTCAAGAAAAAGGTAATGCGTATGCAAATATCAGGAGCAAAACGTCACAGGCGACGTGAGCGTGCGCAAAACACGTGCGGAAGGCGCGCGCAGCTCAACACTACGATAAAAGGAAGGACGGAGACGTAATCAAAGACATTCGCTGCAAGTGGACGTGAGTTAATTCGTGAAATAAGGCTAGCATAAATCACCTGGACGATTTCACACGTGGAAGAATGATCGGAAAGCTGGAGGAGAGGCGTAGTGTGACCAGTGTAGCTGAAGAGTTCGGAATCAACAAAAGTGTCTTTTCGCGCGCTTGGAAAGCCTTCCAAACCACAGGTACAGCTGTGATAAAGGTTGGTGGTGGCCGCCCCAAGAAAACAACTGCAGTGGATGACCGACATATCGTCCTGCAGGCGAAAAGAACCCGAAACCAGTCAGCAAGCGCCATTGCTCAGCAACTGTGTGCAGCAATGGGGCGACAAGTGTCGCGTTTTACTGTGTCCAGACGACTTCACAAAGGTGGCCTATTCGCCCGCCGTCCTGAACGCTGCATCCCTTTGAAAGTTTCCCACCGGCGGCACCATTTAGAGTGGTGCAGGGAGCACAAAAACTGGACATCTCATCAATGGAGTCGTGTCCACTTTACAGATGAGAGTCGTTTTAGTGCCACAAGAGATTCCCAACGCCAGTTGATTTGGAGAGAGGTCGGGACACGGTTTCATCCCAGCAACATCACGTAAGAGTCCATTTTGGTGGTCCTGGAGTTGTCGTCTGGGGAGGCATTATGATGAACGGTCGGACTGGGCTCCACGTTTTCGACAGAGGTTCTGTAACTGGATATCGCTATTGTCAGGAGGTGATCCTTCCCCATGTGCGTTTGTTCCGAGGTGCCATTGGATCAGACTTCGTTTTTATGGATGACAATGCACGGCCACACATGGCTCATGCTGTTGAGGAGCTCCTGGAAAGTGAAGATATCACTCGAATGGATTGGATGGTGTGCTCCCCTGATTTAAATCCGATAGAACATGTGTGGGATGCTTTGGGGAGATGCCTTGCGGCACGATTACATCCTCCTGGGAACACCCGACAACTTAAACAGATGCTGATTGAGGAATGGACGCTCTTACATCAAGAACTGTTGACAATCTGGTGCTGAGTATGGGGAGACGGTGCGAAACAACCATTGCAGTAAGGGGAGGGCATATCCCATACTAAGGAACATCTGCTTGCTGTTCTTCCTCTTGGACAGACAATCATGTGTAACGATACTATGAGTACAATAAAGACTTTTTTTGTTTGATTCCATACTGTATGCATTGTATTCATTTCTGTGCAACTATGCTTTCGTCATTCTTTCAGAACAAAATGCTGTATCTCATTTCTGAATTTCATGTCTCTCAGATGATTTCTCGTGAAATTATGGCAAAAATTATACCTGTTACTTAAGTTTTGCACATCAGTGTGTATATTTAATTTAATTTAATTTTTTTGTTTGTTTTGGATAATTTCATCAGCCCAGCAATTTGAGTTTCATGTGTGTAATTGTTACATTAGAAACCATGTACATATGTATGTACATGGCTTCATATATGTAATTGGTAAATGTACTTAAACAAGAAAATATTTTAATCCTCAGATAATATAAGTGCAAAAATAAAGACTTCTTCAAGTATATGTTTTTGTTTTTAAGTTCATATTGTTACAAATCTGTAAATATTGCTTGTATTTGTCTTGAAATACAGACAGATCTGAAGTACTCGGATTTTGGCGAAGAATCGAGCAACTTACGCGTATTTTACGTAAAAGGTGGCATTTCCCGTGATCTGGCGACTTGGCGTAATTTTGGCAAGAATACTGGCAACATGGCGAGTATTAGAGTTTTAAAACGTTTCATTATTTCTCCATAAAGGCCGAAACATTTTCTTATATTTCAATACAATATTTACTGACTTCCGAAAACCTTCATCTTCCCTAGAAATTCTTTGGTATAAAAGTGTCCTTAGTAATTCATCTTTCTAAAAAAGAACCATTTGTCATGGGAACTGTTACAGTTAGATTAACCGTATCAATTTTTAGTGTATATTTATTTAGGGTATATATATATATATATATATATATATATATATGTGTGTGTGTGTGTGTGTGTGTGTGTTAATGATTACAATATATCCTCTTCATAAATTTAGTATATGGAAAAGTAAGAATTTTTGTAACGCGCTCAAATAGAGTAATATTGTGTTTAAGAAAAACTTCTTAAGTAAATTCTCTTTGTTACCCCATGCACGATATATATATATAGGGAGAGTGTGTTGCAGTCGCGAAAAATTCCAACTCGAATTTTTAATGAATCTCGAAATTTCATACTTCTCTGAAACCGACAGCATATTATGCGTAGTTATATGTATGTAAGTTTGTGAATACAATTTGCTATGACCAGACGATTCAAATTTCTGCATAAATTAAATATATAGATTATTGTCATGTTTCGGGCGAAATTCTGTCCAGAAAGCTTAATCATCTTTCTATTCGAAAATAATCTAAATAAAATAGCTAAAAAAATTAAATAATTAAGCAGAAGAATTGCTCAACTTTGCTATCTACTATACAGAACCTGTCATATTTTGAATGAAATACAACAGAATCATCCTACATTACTCTTTATATTGGAATGCCTATAAAGCACGATATCTAAAAAGAAGGATTTATATAAATGAAATTTGAATTATATATCTAATTTCCATGAAAATTTCAATAAAATTTACTCAAAAGACTTGTTTACTACTCAAAAGATAGAGCGTCCATTTGCTCTATTTTAAGCAAAAATGATAGCTGTTAAATATCAAAAGCTAAACGGGATCAACAGATAAAGCTGATTCACGAATTTAACATGTAATGTGTAAATTCTTATTAAAATTTGAATCAAATCATTCCTGTACTTTCACATCTAAACATGATAACTCGAAAACACACCGGCGCACATTAATAAAATCTGGTATATCATCTTAATATAAAAATTGTAATTCTGCGTCAAATTTTCATTTCGTTCAATTGAAAAGTGGTATGAACATTGCAATATTGCATTTCTGTAAAGAAAGACAAAATCTTCATCTGTTGAATAGAATACTCGCTGCGTTCAGTGTCTTACTCTAAGTCCACAACTTCATATTGAGGAGAAGGGCGGGGAAGAGCTCCTTTATTAGAAAATATATGACATTCCTGTTCATGATTTATTATACATATACCAAGACATAATATAAAGGTATTATGCCAGCTCGAAAGAGATTTCATGTAGTAATATGTAAAGAAGATTGTTTATTTGTGAATTCGCACTGTCAGTTTAATAGTGTTGCATCGTGGCGGAATTTCCGACTGACCTGAAATTCCCCTCTGTGAATTCGACCTATATTTATTAGAAATGCAGATACTCCTCAACTATCCACAACTATATGAAAAGGGGGGAAGAGGGTCCTTTATTAGAAAGTATATGGAGATGTCTCTCCTGTTGAAGTTGTTGATTCACAAAACACAATTGAAACATGCTATGCCAACTCTAAAATACTGTATGACATGAAGTAAAGTGTTAAAACAATTGATTATTTGTGAATTCGCATTGCCAATTTAATATTGCTATATCAGGGTTGAATTTTCCCTGTTAGAATTCGACCGACAATTATTAGGAATTTAGATATTTTCCAATATTTATTTACAAAAAAAATCAAATTCTTCTTAAAAAAGTATTTTGGTAATAATAATAAGTAATAAAAATTTGTGTAAAAAACAGACAATAAGAGAGCTTTATAACATAATTTTTTTCGGGTGATAACATGAAGTAAAATAAAAATATATGAATAAATTTGAATGAGGAATCTTCTTTTGTTAAATATAAGTTCAAGAATGTATATAAGTTTGTATATGAAGCATGTATATGTATGTAAGAAATATCACATACTCAAATAATATCTGCAGATATTGAAAAATCGATAAAAATAATTTTTGTCGTCAATGTATAGCTAAATCAGTTGGCCAAAAATTCTCCGCATTTTGTTTTTGAAGAATAAATTAATCAGAATTAGAGTTCAATGATTTTTTTATTTATTCATATTCTTCAAGTTTTTCAAGTTAGTCCACGAACTTGTGGATTAATTAGGAGGATAATTTTTTATATTTTTTTCGTTTATTAATTTAATTTTAGATTGCTGACTATTACCATTAGAATATTTATTTTTCAATCCATGTAAACTTAGAATTTATTTATTTTCGTCGCTGTCAGCATTTGAGATTAGTATTATAGCTGTAGAGTTTTATGTAAGAAAATTGCCAGTAATTATAAAAACTGCAACGATTTTGGTACTTTTTCAAAGAGGGTGCATTGCTTTATAGTGGTCAGGCCAACATGAATGAGGCGGTCATCGGTTCATGTAGCTCTTTTTGTTTTATTTTTTTCTATACATTTATATTTAATATTTTTGCTTTTTAAGTTTAATTATATGGGTATATTTCCTGAAAAAAAAACCGAGATTATTACACACACACACACAAACATCTTTTCTGTAGCTATCTACTAAAGCCTTGTTTTATTTGCTCTCATTATGACAATGTCACATAGCTCCATCTTGTATCCGATTTCGCCATGGTGAAATCGAGTGCAAGTTAAAAATTTAAGTAATAATGGATAAACTGTGGACTAAATACTGCAGTATAGTAGATAGTTTCGAATAACATGTTAAACTGAGTGCATTCATGATTTTTTTATTTATTTAAATGACCAGTTTATATATAGATAAAATTGAAATATATCCACATACAATATCTATGAGATTCGTATCTAAACATTTTCTTCGAAAAATTCGATTTCACAATAAATAAATAAACTGCCGTGAGAAACTTGGATTTCCAGATATTTAACATATATATGCATGAATATGCATTATTCAAATATATCATATTTCTTTCTGGCTAAAATTGAGATAATTTTTATTATTTATCTACATATTTTTTGAAAATATATAAAAAACCAAATCTAGTTATAAAAAAAGAGTCAAAATACATTCTTCTGCCCTCCGACTGGAAAATTGCTGTGTTGTTCGTTGGCTTTTTTTAGATACTCAGACATGTAATAATTTGTTAAAGCACCTCCATACTTGGTTGGCAAATGCGAACCAGGAAAATGATTCAACAGCTCTACTGGAGATGAATGAATATAAATCTGAAATCGAGATAAAATTTGTTACATTTTATATTAATACATTTTATAAAATTCATTTAACAAAGCTGTATAATTAACTGATATATATGTCTTTATTCAGAATTAAAATACTTCCGAATCCATTATTTTTAATGTAAAAATTACTTTCATAAAAAATATTATAATAGTAAAAGTATTTATTTATCGTTTGAAAGTTTTTGTAAAAAATTAAAATTAGAAAATCGGTTGAATCAGAAGACTTTTGAAGATCGGTGATATTTAAATTTTTTCCTTAAGTTATAAATGTTTTTTATATAAATATTTAATTTTATTCATAAATAATGTAGTACAAAAAAGAATTTAATGATCGTTTTGAGACAATTAATAATATATATTTATTATATATTATACTATATAATTAATTATCATTAATTTAATTAAAAATTATGTAATTATTTATATTATATCACTGGTACTTTAATATAAATTAAAATATTAATTCACAAATGTAATTATAAATTATTTCACAGAAGATTCAAGTAAAGATGGCTAGGTATTTAAATGACACTAATGTTTAATCTAATACAATAAATTTCAACGTTAATATAAAAATGATGAAAAAATTATAAAAATGCTTACAAAAGTAAATGGAAATATTTAAAAAAAATAAAATATTTTAATATCCTAACGCGTTGCCTAGCGACGATGTATCTAAGAATTCTTTTATTTTAAAATCGTTTGCATCTTTTCAATTATTTGTTAAATTTTGATTAAAAAATAATAATTGAGGAAAAATTGCACGGAAATGAAATTTAAATAATTGAAAAGATATAATATAGAATTTTAAGCTGATATAAATTATTTTTTGTGGGATAATTTATTCTGAAGTTAGTGCAGAAGAACGCTAAATTCTATGTTTGTTTCTAATTAATTGAATACTTTATTCGATTTTGCGATTTGAAAATCAGGCAGCGTCCTTCTTTTTGTCTTAAATATCAAGTGTGCAATATGTAGTTGGATTTTTAAGAGAAGATATGGAACATACTGACATATCCATATTGACATTTTATCATATTAATATCATTTATATTATTGACATTTATATCATTTTATTACAAGAAAAATTAAGTGTTTTAAAATTTATAGCAAATAGAAATTTGTATTGAAATTTAACATCTTAATTAAATTTATTTTTAAAAGATCACCTACGACAACACCATTTAGTTGGCCAGGGATATTTTTTGCGCATAATTTTATTTAAATCTTTGATGCATTTATTCTTTAAAGAGAATAATATATAAATCTTTTATATGATTATAGATTATTGTTCTCTTTCTGATATAATTTTATTCTCCCTTTATTAAATACTAGCCGCCTTTGGCGACCAGCCGGTTCGCCAGTGTTACCGCTCGCTACAATTTTCAATTAAATATTTAAGTAACTGGTCTCTTAAAGGATTCTCAAACAAAACATTTTTAATCTTCAAATTTTGATAGTCATACCACACTTATACTGTTTAGATCGATTCGTTCAATTTATTATATATATTTTGCTAATTTGTTGTCATTTATGACAAAACTTCAACTTTAATTTAAAATGTAAATGATGAAATTGCAATTAATATTAAGATATTTTTTAATAAAACCAAGCATTTTATTTTATTTATCCTCTTTATTGTTATTTATTAATTATTATTATTATTGAATGTGAGTATTGCAAACAGAATCACTCGGTATTTAAGTCCTATGTTAACTACAAAATATTTTTCATAATTTATGTAATATCTCAAACAATAATTCAACAAAAATTTCTGAGATTCAGCATAAAATTAAGTTTTTAGTTTTGCTTTCAAAAGGATTAAAATGAAATCAATAATAATATTTTGTTCCTGCCTATAAATATATTTCAAAAATTATGAAGTCTAAATTTAATGCGGTAAGGTATCATATTATGAGAAATATTCTGGACACACCAAATTTTAAATAAATGAATGAATGTTTCTATTTTCCACGATCAACTAAGACTTATTTATGAAGTTTTAAATATTAAAAATTTGCGCGTTGAATGGCGTATTTTCTTTGAAGCGATCGATGGAAAATCTAAAATTATCATTTTTTTTATTGAATAGTGATATTTAAATTTTCATAAATCAGTCAGTTTAAGTGATTGGAAATTAACTCTTAAAAGTCAGTGATTTAGTTGATTGGAAATTAACTCTATGACTACCATAAAATCTGTGCTTTCTCTTGTGGTGTATGCATTCTCCTTAATATCCGCTCGAATAAAGCATCACATACAAAAGTACTACATAGAACAAACACATCAAAATAAACATAACATTTCAATAGTTGCCAAAAACAAAAGAGAGTAAAATGCAATTAATAAGCAGACGATATTTAGAAAAGTACAGATATTTAGACTGGAAAATGAAATTATCTGAAATTAACCACACGCGCAGACGATATTTACAAAAGTAAAAATATCCAAACATGAAAAGGAAAATATATGAATTATTCCATCAATAAATGTCATAAGTTTGTTTATATCTTCATTATTTTATGAGTCATTAAACATCAAAATGGGTCCGGGACTAAATAAACACCCTGTATAGAGAGTATAAAAGATCATAAAATAATTTTTCTTCAATTTATTTTTTAGAAAAAATAATATTTTATATTTGTTTCATTTCCTACAGACACGTGCAGAAAATTATATTTTTGCAGATTTCATTTCCAAGAAGATTTAATTTATTTTTAATTGGAGCTTTAATCAATGTGATGGCTACACTTTGAAAAAAGCTGATTTTTTCCCATGAATGCGAAACGTGCTTAATCTTAATTTTTATTTTTTACGAAAAAAAATTATTGAAAAACATAGTTAAAATATTTATTTAAAAATTCATTGAAAATAGAAATTTAATTTTAAGATTAAAACATAAATGTTTTATCTTTAACTTCATGTAAAAATCTTTTTTGTGCGGTAATATTTTCGCAAGTTCGGTAATATTTTCGCAACACGTCAAAATTTCGCTTAATTTTTAAATAAATAAAATTCTATTTAAAAATTCGAAAAAATAACCCCCAGGTGCACATTCCCGGCCTCCAAGGTATACACGGGCCAAATTTGGTAGCTGTAGGTTGAATGGTCTGGCCTATAGAGCGCCAACATACACACACACACACACACATTGAGCTTTATTATAAGTATAGATTATTATTCTCTTTGTCTTTCATACAATTATATGTTATTTATCATTTATACAATTTTTATTATTATTATTACTATTATGAGAATTTATTACTCTCTTAAAAGTGCTTTGAAATTTCAACTTGCATTTGATTTTCAGCCCTTTATTTGAATAGTTCTTCATCGTTTTTATTTGTTACATAAATCATATTTTCCAGTGGAATATGATAACATCTTAGGAATAAAATAATATTATGGTTCAAGCGTATTTTTTAAAATTTCATAAGTACGTAAAAGCTTTCGAGAAGTCTTTAGAAAAGAATGTCAAAAAAAATTAAGAATACCAATTATTTGATGATATTTCTGCAATATTGAAACACCTATAAAATGAATTTATTTGTCAGTTTTTTAAAAATACACTTTTAAGAAGCAAAATCGATCTTTCAACTATTCATTTAAAAACATAAATATTTTTTTAAATGATTTATGAGTTTTTTTAAGTAATATAGCTTACAGACTTTTGGTGGTTTTTAATAGTGATAGAGGACTCATAAAATTTAATAATGAAATTAAAATTCAATAATAGATACCATAAAATTCATCCTTTGCTTAAAACTAAAAACATGATTTTGTTTAATAAGTAGGTAGTTTACTGAACGAATTAAAATGTGAAATTACAATACGACCAAATTTAGAAGACTGATGAATCGAACATATACGTTTGTAATAAATCTCTGTCTCAGTTTAGTTTAGTTCCTTTTAGTTATATTAACGTCCCGTTTCAAAGCAACACAAGGGGTATTTTGGGACGGATCTCGTAATTTTGAACCGAGGTCAGATGACGAGGACGACGCCTGAACTGGCACCCCTCTCTAAACTTCTACACCACATCAGCGGGAAAACATTTAGCCCTGATGGATTTAGCGTGCACCAGACCCACTTACACGATGATTCTGAGGTGAAATCGGGTCTTGAACCTGAAACCCTCTGATTCCGAAACCTTACCACCATGCCTTACCACCAAAAAAGCATTATTTTTTCCAAAGTTTTTTTTTAAAGTAATTAATTTGTTAAAGCTATTAACGCCTTGTTATTATTGTTTTATGTGGAATCATGAATTCAATTGATTTTTCGATATATTTTCAATCTTAGCAATTATTCAAATTCTGGAAAGTTTCGCTTATTTTATTTCTAGTAAAAATGCTATTCTCTTAACAATTTCATAAATAATATACAGAAAAATATTGATTTTAGATTGTAATGCAAAAATTTATAAGCAGAGTCACACTTACATTAGTTTCAACGTATTCTGGTAAGAAAGGCATTGACAGATTCAGCAATATCTTCAACAAGAAATTTGCATTTAATATGTGAATCCCAAAGAAATTTCCTGGCAGTACATCCTGTAAAAAAAGACATTTATTACACATCAAATGACAAAATCAGTTTCTGTATTCTGCAGAAAGTTGACAAATTATGTAATCAATTTTATTGAAGAAATAGTTATGTATGTTTTCATCAAAAATTGAAATCTCATATTCTATAGAATGCCTGAAACTTTTCGGCAGTATATGAAGCGTTTACGTTTCAAACATTTTCTATGTTTTATGTATAATACCATAGATTGTTATTTTTAAGCATTCTAACACGAATGAGAGGTTTGTATCGTTCAGCAGGAAATGGATTTGATAATTTAAAGTATAGCATATTTTTTTGATTATGCCAATTTGATTCCTATTATGCATTAAGCCAATTAAAAAAATTAATATAGAAATATAGAAATTGGCAGTAATCAAATATGTAATTATTGACCATTGCTTTTGCTTGGGAAAAAATGATTTTAATAATAATCTTATGTATCTAAATTTTGCATTTCACGGAAATATTTTTTATTGTGAATTAACATTTTGAAACTTTCCATTTTCAGGCTTGGTTGCTAGGGAGTTATATTCGCATCTCTTAGGTTGTGAGTTCAACCCTCCCACGGTCGAAGACTCACCGTGTACATGGTGGCTGGTTTACATATAAATTTGTCATAGGGAAACGTCCTTCAAATCGAGAAATACCATTGGGGGACTTATCAGAGGTAATCATTCTCTGAATTCAGGTCTACATTATGGTTTGTGGATGAGTGAATGAAATGTATGAATGAAATTGGCCCCATGCAAAAGGCTGTAGCGCATGAGTGGTTATGACGTATTCTTGGTCCTAGAAAAAATGCGCTACTGAAACAAGAGACGCTAAAACTCGATTTAAAATCACTGACTTCGTCAGTGGCTTGTCTATGACAAGTGCCATAAGCAACAACAACATTATATTGTTGTTCTTGAAAAAAAAGTTGGTCTCTACAAACGTTTTTCAAAGAAATTCGAAAATTTATGTTTTTGATTACAAGAATAAAATGTTAAGCCCATTCCGGTAGTCCTGTATATCATTACGTTATTTCCACTACAAACTTCATAAAGTCAACGGGGTCTCTACAGTGGGTGTATGCTGACGCAGTCAACAGGTTTATTAGCACGAAGACACGAATGCATAGACCACAAATACACAGTTGAGATGTAACGAGCAATAAAAAGCAGTACTTCTAGCAAACAGCAAAACGCAAGTAGCACAATAATGATAAGCAGCTCAAAGCGCTCAGAAAAGGAGAACTCGTTCAACCAAAAACTTGATCTGAACTCAAATGATAAACAATACAACGGGCTTTCTCAACACACAACTCGATGCTGTTCAATATTTTCTCTAAGACTTGTCACACCGATCAATCTTTCACTCCACTAGTAGCTAGAGCTTTACTGGAATGATACAAAAAATTTCAACACTGATATAACTGTAACTAGCTATATGACTACATCTGGCTTGATATGCCAGTCATTTATAGCTTCTGGAGAAGGGCACAGAAGGTTCTCGAAGAATCAACATGATTTGTATAAAATTATTTCCAAAATTTTTGTCTTATTGCCAAAATTTTTGAGATTCTAATATCATCCATTTTGTCGCCAAAGTCGTCACCAAGCCTCGAAATGTGTCGCTAAGCCAAGGGCCCATTTCAAAAGGCATCTGATCAGCATCATATAGAACTGTCCTTAAAAACATCTATCCGACGATGGAACTAATTGTGCTGAGAAAGAATACCGCAGATTCAGAGCAACAGTTTTAGTTAGATTATAACGTGCTTTGATAAATATGTGATCATTGCGCCAATTATTTATTGAATTCCAGTTTGAACTTAAAAAATGTTTTTCATGATACACTCGATTAAACTTGCAATATTTTCCTTTACGCCACAAATTATTCAATAACCAACTCTTCGCCTAATATTTGGTGGAAAGACACAGATTTATAGGATCGCATTCCAAATTTCACCTTTCTTCTTCCATGTGTTTCTGAGTTTACAATGTACGACATCGGGGTATATTAAAATCTAATGTGTAACATCGAAATATAGTATATAGCAGAATGTATAACATTGGAATAATTAATTATATAAAAATATTTCTTAATACATACTTACAAACGTCACATGGTTTAATAAATACAGGTTATGTGGGGTGCAGAATTTTAGATACCGTGTTCCGGTGTTCGAGAAATCTTGGATGAGGTGGAATCCACTCGCTTGAGAAACAGGATTCCTTAGCTCCTGCAGATTAATCATGCAGAGTTCTTGCTTCATAGTTTCAAATAGAATTTCGTCAGGATTCCAATTACCTACAAGAAAATTGAATTTAAGGCGAGAATTATTTACAGTACAGCGTGTATGTAGGTAACACAGTATTAGCATAAAATGCGTGATACCACAATGACGATATCTTTTCGGCACTTTACTATATTGAACATTATATATATATATATCTGTGTGTGTGTAATAAATTTCGAATTCTGTTGACTAAATAATATGTAACATATTTTGGTTTAAGAAAAATTCAGGTTCAAAGCAGTGAAGAGACTTGGTATTTTTAATTTCGTTTTATTCTCTTTCTTCTCTCCCGGGAGACAAACATGATTATTTACAAGGCGCAGCGCGGCACATGCAGAAGGCATAAAGGGACGAACAAATGATCACTCGCCTTATATAACATAGGATTTTCGGCCACGCGCCAGTGTGGTGACCTTTGACACCTTTCCAAGGGTACAGAAAATATCACTTTCATTTGATACGTAGTACTGATGGCGCATTATTTTTACAAAGGGATTCATTAAACCGAAAGTAGAATTGCATCACGAAATCAGAGAATATTTTTAGAATGAAGTTACGATGGGCTAAATTAAGATAAAGCTTTGGAAATCAATTTGGATTAAATTAAGGGTTTAAAATATCATTACATATTATATATTAAACTCTCGTGTTTTTATGTGTATTTGGTAGGTATGAGAATAGGTCGTAAAGTATATTTCATAACACTAGGTAATTAGGGAGTCCCTATCCCGTCATTCCACGTTCAATGTACGTTGATGAGATCAACGCTTGTTTGAAATCATCGCCACTGTGGCGAAATGGTGAAAAAGTCCAGCTAAAAGTAAACATGCGCGTCCAAATGCATCTGATGACACATTCTCGGACCATTTGTTAAATATCGGCAATGGAAAATTTGCTGTCTACGAAAATACTGGATATATAAAATTTCCCTCTAATTTTTGCACTATCGTTGATTCGCAAAATGCTCTCATTGACCGCATATTTCTCGATGTATGTACATAAAACATAAATCATGCGAGGCTGGCAGAAAGAGCCATTTTGGCAGCAAAAAATGTGGACGTCGACGATTTAAACTTCAAGATACAGCAGTCATTGCCAGGCGACTTGGGATCATACAAATTGATCGATACAGTTTGCGATGCTAACGAAGCTGTAAATTATCCAACAGAGTTTTTGAACTCACTGGATTTACAAGGCATGTTGCCACACCTTCTTCGACTGAAAGTTGGATCTCCAGTTATTTTACTTCGAAATTTGAATCCACCACGGCTGTGCAACGGCACGCGATTGGTCATTAAATATTTGATGAAAAACGTTACCGAAGCCAGCATTTTGAATGGCAAATGCTAAGCCAAAAATGTTTTGCTGCCAAGAATTCCAACGATTCTCACAGACGTACCAATTGAATTCAAACGCGTTCAATTTCCTATTGGCATTCGCAATGACAATCAATAAGTCGCAAGGCCAAAGGATGTATAAGTAACCATATATAAAATTAAAAATATTTTGGAAACGAAACTAAATAATTTCGGAAACGCAACAAAAAATTATTTCTTATTCAAACTAAAAACAAAAGTGGAACATAAAAAGTACCATAGCATTTAGAGAGCGCAAATGTACTAAAATAGAGATGAATTGAGACAATAGAATTGAGAAAAACCAAATTAATCGGAAAAAATCAAAATTAAAGCAAACAAAAAAAATGCGGCCTAAAGACTTTCTCAAGAGTTACCCTCAGGCAGGGATTAAAAAAAAGGGATTTTTTTTCTGTGAAGGAATGCAGACTAAACATCTAATATCGATTCCTCGTGACCCGAAAATCCCCTGAAATTAGGTCTAAGAGATACACCATTTTAACAGAAAAGAAAAACACGAAACAAGAAATTAGAAGAATACGTCCACTAATTAGCAAAGATACAATAACAAAAATAACATAAAATAACCATATAATAACACTCAAACCAGTTATTGAAACAAAAAGGAAAGTACATACCAGCAGAAGGCAAAAAAAAAAATCTTTAAGCTTACCTCTTGTGTTTACCCGCGCTCTAAACTTCCAAACTAACGCATTCAAGCTAAAAAAAAATAATTGGAGGGTCTCAGCGCCATCTATTGAGTTATCTAATATGTAACGGAAGGTCTATTTTTATTTTAGGTAAAGGATTAATCCCAAATCATTCCCTGTTTGATTAAAAAATTGATATTGCAGTAGTTTCTGGAAAATTCAATATTAGTTAAATTTTTCATGAGATTATTTGATGCTTCAATATAGGAATTTTTGATATTGCAAACCCCTTTGATCCTGTTAAATTGTGAAAAAATGAGATTTTTGAAAATTTTAGAGTTTAGATTAGAATCATAATTACAAAGTTTTGTTATATTAAAGATGAATTCAATCCTTTTATCATAGATACCAACTATTGTTTTATCATTATCAATTTCGATTTTTAAATCCAGAAAGGTAGCCTCAAGCCGATTTTTATTAGATTCTGTTAGAATAAAATCTTTTGGATAGCAAATTAGAAGCAAGATTGGTATTGTCTAAGTTTATCAAAAATGGGTCATCAATATACCTCCACCCGTTTATTAAATTGTATTTAATTATTTTTTTCCTCATAGTAATGTAGAAAAATATTAGCTAAAGCACTTGAGAAAGCTGTTCCCACTGGAATGCCCTTTACTTGCTTATAAAAATTAATTCAATTAAAAATGTAATTTTCTGTAATATTAAAATTGCATAACTCTAGCCAGTTATTATTAGGAATAATATCTTCATTTAGATATTCGTCATATATAAAAGTGCAGACCTTTATTAATTTTTCATGAGGTAGATTGGTGTATAAATTTTCGAAATCATAAGTATTAAGCTTATTAATGTTGTTATCTTTAAGAAAATCCAGTACTTCTTTGTTACTAGAAATAATAAAGTTGTCTTCATCTTTGATTTTGACAAGGATAATTTTTAGGTATTTAAAGAAATGTTTTCCCGTATAGTAATTATAACTGCCAGTGCTATATGTCACGAATATGAATTTTAATGGATTTTTATGAAATTTAACCTTTGGGAATAAATAAGGAAAGTTGAGAGAGCAAGTCTTAATTTTGGTTTTTTTTTTTGCGAAAGCTAGCATTCTATTATCTAAATCCTTTTTTCCCGTGTTCTTTAAGATATAAGTTGCTTTAGAATTATATTCATTAATTAATAGTTCTTTATAATAATATTTACAAATTAAACAGAAATTATTTGCTGATTTATCTATTACTGTAATAACAAATTTTTCTTTTAATTTTTTATTTCGTTTTTTAATATGTTACTAAAATAAATCCCACGTTCTTTAGAGCTGCCAAAATCAGTATTCATTTTTATTTTAATTTCCTTTAAAATTCTCACTTTCCATTTTCCGAAACTTTCCGCAGGAAAATGGTATTTTCTAGATAATTCAGCAATAAAATTATCCAAATCTTTATCAATCTAAATTAAAATTTTATTATGGTTTATTTTTTCTCTTAATATAAATTTAGTTCCTCTTTACATTAATTCTCTTAAAGAGTTGGATTCAATAATTTTTAAATTACCTGTAATTATATGACCTTTATCCACATCTATAAAATCTTTAAAGTTTTCTTTGTTGCAAGAACAATCTGTTTTATTTATTTTATCTAAATTTTTGCTGTAGTAATTATAATTACACATTTTTTTTAAAGTTGATGTATAACTAAACGCTATTGAAATAGTTGTTTTATCTGATAGAGGAAAAAATATATTATTATTATGAGCAATTTTAGGTATTTTAGGTAATATTAGGTGTTATGAGCAATATTAGGTATTTTTACCCACATTTCGAACATTCGTCTCTGTAATAATTCATGTTGTAAATAATTATGCTTTCACGAAATGAATATTAAAATTAATTTAAAAATATAACATGTCTCTTCGACGTCTTCAAACCTGCATTCTGCTTTAACCAAAATAATAATAAAATCCATGTTGTTCCTTTGGCCATTTCTATGCTGGTTGCTTACGAGTCGGACAGCCAAGAAATTTATTTGTTTCCGCTAAAGACGGAAAAATAAAACAAAATAATAATAATATCTACTCTAAAACACTTGAAATATAAAGTCAAAAATTAGAATAAATATTATTTGTACTACTGCTTTATATATCATTAAATTTCAATGAATATATTCATTGCCTATAAGAAAATAAATATGATTCTTTCTATCATTCCTAATTCAACAAAGCAGCTATTCTAAATTTCAAGCGATAATTCCAAATTTATTTCTTTTGCGACAGAAAAGCGCCGAGTACCAGCTAGTATATAATTAAAATCCGTAATGCTTTCATAATTTCGTTTTTCTAAGACTACACGTATCAAAGAAACCAAATCAAAATCTCATAATAAAATCACTGAAGAGAAATATTCCTTTCCTTTTTTGCTCTTATGTCGCGATGTAGACTGACGCATCTATATCTATATATATATATATATATATATATATAATGAGATTTTTATATGGTTTCTTTGACACGTGTAGTCTTAGAAAAACGAAGGCATTACGGATTTTTATTATATACAAGTTGGTACTCGGCTCTTTGCTGTCGCAAAAGAAATAAATTGTGAAATATCGCTTGAAATTTAGAAGAGCTGCTTTATTTAATTAGGAATGATAGAAAGAATCATATTTATTTTCTTTTAGGCAATGAATATATTCATTGAAATTTAATTATATATAAAGCAGAAGTACAAATAATATTTATTCTAACTTTTGACTTTATATTTCAAGAGTTTTAGGGTAGATATTATTATTATTTTGTTTTGTTTTTCCGCCTTCAGCGGAAAAAAATAAATTTCTTGGCTGTCTGACTCGTAAGCAACCAGCATAGAAATGGCCAAAGGAAAAACATCGATTTTCTAGGTTCCATCCGCACACTTGAAGTGATTGACCTTGCGCTTTGTTGATGGTCACCGAGAATGCAAGTTGAATGGGGAACTGCAGTCGTTTGAAATCAAAAAGAATGTCGGTGGGTATAATAGGAATGCATGGGATGAGCATTATCTCCAATTGACTTTACGTTAAGAACACTAGCTTTCATTCTTGCCTCACATTAGTCTTTTAATTCTGTTGCGTGTGATCAGGTATAATATAAACGTTGTCTTTCAATTTTTGTCGCATGTTGATCTTGAGATTCTGAAGCAAGTGAATTTGCAATTCATAATCAATTTGCTTTATTCCTCGCTTGTCAATTCTCATTTGTTTGAGAAGCTCGAATTGGTTTAATATTAAGTGCTGCGCTGGTAGATCGATAAATTGAAGAACGTTTGAAGACATATTTTTTGTCGGAGCAATCAACACGATATACACTATATCGAAATATCGTTTGTCGATTCTCTGAATGAATAGAAAAATTACTGTTTATTCTGGAAAGTGTCCTTTATATATAACTTGAATTGAATAGGTATCGACAATAATGATTCCATTTTGGATGTGTGAAATAAATTCTGAATATATGCGGTTTGCGCAAACTAAATTTTGGGCACCCTGAATAAAACATCCTGTATAGATGAAAATTTCCTTAATGCAAAGAAAAAAAATTAGCGCTTGCACGAAATATTTTCGATTTCATTTCACTCACATTGATTGGCATCAATGATAATAATTTTATTTTGTTTGATATATGTGCGATTAACTTCTAATGAAAAGTGCCGTTTGCTGTTTACTGTTTGTCTTTTGTCAGTTTTCAACCTTCGCGCAAGTGCAAGTAATAAGTCGCCCACGGTTCATCACAATCGATTGAACGGTACGGCAGTGCATAAGGTGCTAAAAAACAAAAGTTCATTTATATAGGGTGATGCCGAATTCGATCGATAAATTTAGAGAAATGATAATAAATATCAAGGGGATAAAGAATCACCATACAACAAGGGGTCCCAAACGACCTTTAATTGGGGAAAATCGCAAAAATATAGGGAGTCGGAGGACTGTTGGAAACAGTAAAAAATTATTTAGAAAATAAAAAATGGGATTTCAACTATGAATTCTTTTTAAATGAAAGCACATTTTTTTCATGCTGGTAACATGCGGATTTGATGAACTAGGGGGTCGCAAATTACTGGAAACGAAAAAGTCGTTTAGAACCCATATTTGCCAAAATGGAAGAAAAATACGAGTTTGAAGTTGTAAGAAATTTTATATTCTATAATTTGATATAAGTGCGTAGTGTGAGAATAGGAGAGTTTTAAAGATATTCAAGAAAAACTAAAATTGAAACCAGAAAACATCGCTGCAACATCAATACCGATGATCGTGAGAGCGTTGTCAAATTGGAAAGACAAATTCAGGACAGGGATAGTCGGCATTAAGTAGATGAAAAGTTACCAGAAAACTAGGGTCGTAGGTAACTTTTTTCAATGAAAATCACAAATCGGGTGCAGTTTGCACGCTGGATGATTGATGCCCCACAGGAAGATGCAAAATTTTCTGCTAGAGTGTTTTTCTTAGATGAAGCCTGCTTTACAAGATAAGGTCTTTTCAACACGCACAATGCGAATACTTAGTCATTCAAAAATACCCACATTACTATTTCGTCGAACGTACAACACAAGTTTGATATTAACATCTGGCCAGAGTCATCTATTTGGACCGTATCTTCTGATCGAACGTCTCAGCGACAAAATGTAACTTGTTTATACTTCCACGTTCCTCCGTATTTAGTGCAGGGAACACAGACAATTTGGTTAATGCATGATGGAGCACCAGCACATTTTAGTTGCATTAGTGAAATCAGAGTTGTTGTTTAAGAATGAAGTAACCATCAATTATAAAATGCTGATTAATGAATACTTGATAAAATTTACATACGAGAAGGCTTCTTCTTCTCAATTACCTTATTCCTAATCCTCGCATTCATAAGGCCATTCTCTTTGCCAGGCTCACTGTCTTTTCAACATCTTTTTTGCGATTTTCATTGACAAACTCTAACTGCGATACTGTGTTTTCTGATAATCTATCATCTACTTAATGGCTGCTATTCTTGCTCTGAATTTGTCTTTCGAATTTGACAACGCTTACTGCGAACATCGGTGCTGACGTTGCAGCGATGTTTTCTGGTTCCCATTTTAGTTTTTCTTGGATATCTTTAAAATTCTCCAGTTCTAAAACTACGCACTTGTATCAAATTATAGAATATAAAATTCCTTACAATTTGAAGCTTTTATTTTTCTTCCAGTTTTAATATTTTTGCAAATATGGGTTCTAAACTACTTTTTCGTTTTCAATAATTTACGACCATCCATACCGTCAAATCTGCCTGCTACCAACAGGAAAAAAAATATGCTTTCACTTAAAAAAATCATATTTTAAATACCATTTGTTATTTTTTTTATTTATATTTTACTGTTTCCAACAGTCCTTCGACTCCCTAAATTTTTGCGATTTTCACCTACAAAACTTCGTTTGGGACCCCATGTTGCATGGTGATTCTTTTTCCTCTTGCTGCCTACTATTACCCCTCTGAATTTGTCGGCCGAATTTGGCAACACCCGATATTTCTTTGTGAATAATACGATTAAATGAATAGCATTTTTTATCAATCAAATCTTACCAGGCCCAAGTAGCACGATAATGGAACCATCAGGCAGGCGACGAGGCAGAAAAGTCACAAATCTGCAGGAAGGATGCGATTCGATGTCAAACGGAACATTTCGGAAAATATAGCTGTGGTTAGTTCTCAATTTGAGGTAGTTTCGAAGACGGTTAAAGGCCATCTTTTCATCGTACTTGGTAAAAATAAGGTATGCTTGCAGAAAATCGTCCTCAAACTCTATATCCTTAGATAGCTTGTTGCCTGTTTTTAGGAAAGAAAAATATTAAATAAAAAATAGCAGTATACAATTATAAATTCACGACGAGGAATCTTATAACGAGTAATTTTTATACATGTGAAAATTTATTTCGTAAATCTCGAAAATAGATCTAACGATTTGGATCAAATTTTATATTTAGATAAGGTAGTGCTTTTTAAATTTTTCATTTAATTATCTTCCCTGAAAAACACATTTTTTTATAATTAACTATTAAACCTTTTTTCATTCTGCTCTTATGCTGACAATGTCATATAACGCCATCTAATACATTTTTATAATATTTGCATTGTTACCATAGGATGAATTTTGTGAGATGGCGCTATATGATATTATCCGAATACAAATATGTTCACCTCACATCCAACAGCAAAAATTCAGTTACAGTCTAAACGAAATTCGAATAACACGTTAAACTAAGGGCATTCATGATTTCTTATTTATAAGAAAAGTTCATACATAGGTGAGATTGAAAAATGTTCATATGTAGTCAATATGGAATTCGTATCTAAATATTAAAAAAAACCAACTGCCGAGCGAAGTTTGGTCACCCAGGTATAACAGAGCTATTGAAAACAAACTGAAGATTAAAATTTTTCCTTTTGAAAATGCATATTTATATTAAGGATACATCTGAGTCATGTTGTTTGTTCCTCCGAAATTCCAGAGATAAAAACGCGTTAAAAAGTCTTATTTTTCTATTCACATGATGAGGCTTACTTAATATAGGTCCCCATTAGGTTACTTCTTTTTTGGGCGGAGGTTTTAGCAAATAAAATGTAGTGTATCTCAAGAACTATTACGAATTTCAGAACGAAATTTGTTACACATACAGTGGATCAAACGATTGAGAGTACACCTTACTTTTACTTGATAAATCCAAACTTCAATACAAGTATAACATTAATGAGAAGTGCAAACATGTTTTTACTTTTACACATAAAATGGTTTAATTTAAAATAAAAATTAGGTACAATCAACGAAAAATTTCTAAATTGAAAAAGTTTCAGAAGCATTTTAAATAATCATATACAGGTCTTTGTCTCAAAGAATTGGGAATACACCAATGGCATTTTTGTAAAGTCGCACATCAAAAGAAAGTGTCAATATGTAGTTGCATGTCTTTTGGCTTTTATAATGGCCTCTAAACATCGTGGTACCGATTCGATCAATTTTTGGTGGTATCTGAAGATATTCTTCTATTTTGAATATTCCCATTCTTCTTGCAACACTTGTTTTAAATGGGTTTTGTTTCTAATTTTGTGCTTTTGGAACACTGTTTCGAGGGTGGCCAGATATATTCAATGACATTGTTGTCGGTGGACTGTGTTAGTGTGTAATACTACTGCTTACAATAAAAAAGACGCTACATTTAAATGTTACGTACATTCTGTATGAAGTCGTTGTTCTGCTAGAAAAGGAAATTTCCATCTAAACCCAAATTTTTAGCAATATCCTTTAGATTGCTGCGGAGTATATTCAAGTAAACCATATAGTTCATAATGCCGTCTATAAGAATTGGATTCCCTACTCCGGATGAAATGTTTAACTGTAGGACATAAATCTTTTGGATCTAAAGCAGTATTAGACTTTCTTCATACACTGCGACGGCTGTCACTGCAAAAATAATTTGAGTTTTCTTTCATCACTAAATATAACTCTCTACCAAAAGTTATTGGTCTTCAATTGATGGATTTTTACAAACTTCAAACGCCTTTTCTGAATTTGCAAGCTGATGAACGGTTTCTTCCTAAAAATTTTAGTTTTATATATTGCTAGTCTAATTATATTTTGTACAGTTTCAGCACTTACACTTCTGCTTCTGATTTAAGAAATTTTCGCAACAAGTTGGATTAACCATATGATGGGAGCAATCTAAAGTAAAGTGCTGAAAATTTGGGTTTAGGTGGAAATTTCATTTTCCCGCAGGACAATGACCCCTAACAGAATGCATATAACGTCAAAATGGGTTTTTTTTGTTGTAAACAACAGTTACACTCACTACCACATTCCACCGACAATGGCATTGAATATGTGTGGGCTACAGTCGAGGCATTGGTCCAAAAATACAAAATTAGAAAAAAATCCTTTTAAATAAGTGTTGCAAGAAGAATGAGTTAAAATATCTTCAGATGCTACTAAAAATTGGAATGGGTATATGTTAGGAACCATACATATTATTTGTTTATCCAAGACAATGATATCCATCTCATTTGTTTATGAGAGGGATAAAATGTGGTATCTAGTCCTTTGTATTTTAGAACTAATCCATCAATAGAAGTAGAAATCAATAGAATGTTTTAAAGCTTATTCAGGTTTTTCTCTCTCATCTTTAAGATTTTTAAATTCAATATGTTTATTAAAATAATTAAATATATTAAATATTATTAATTGTTAGAACAATGTGATAGGACATTACCTTATTTACTTTCATAATTATAATATCAAGTGGAATGTTGATGATTGGTTTTCTTATTAGTACTTTCTATTGGTTATTCATTACGAATTCTCATTGGCTGTTTTTCAATTCTCTCTGAAATTTTTATGTTTGAGTGTTCTTCATTTTGTCTTTACAGTAACTTTGCTTTTCATGAGGCTAGACTTGTAAATAAAACTTTTTAATGCGATCCAATGGATGCAGGAATAATAAATATTGTCATTTAAAAAAAATATTCACCAATAAGTTCGTGTAGGGCTTTGTAAAGTTAGTACACAATCCCTACCTTAATTGTTAGAGAAATGAATCGTACATTATCTATTTTACTTTCAGGATTGTAATGCCACGCACAAAATCGCTGATTGATTTTCTTATCAGTGCTTTCTGTTGGTTATTCATGAAGAATTCTTATTGGCTGTTTTCCAATCTTGTGCAAAATTTGCATGAATAAGTATTTATTTTATCTTTACTCTAACTTTACTTTTTTTGGCTAGACTTGTTGTGAACAATGCTTTTTAATGTGATCCAATCAAAACTGGTGAAGTAAAAGTTGTCATTTTTTTTAATCCACCAGTCGGCTCATGCAGGACTTTATAAAACTAGTGCAAAATCCTAATCTTAATTCCAGATTCAACAGAAAATCGAATGTATTATTTGTCAACAGATTATAAATCCCTCAGTGCTTTTGCTTATGCATTAGGACAGTTTTAATTAACCAAAATAGGAGTGAGAGGAAAGATAAAAGATGAAGAATTTTACATTTAGGAATAAAGTTAATTATGTAAATGCACACATCCTTTCGTATCTCGCACCTTAGTGGAATATAATGTCGAAAAGTGGACTGGATACTGAAACGAACAGTATTTATCCCTCATTATCTCACCTTAAAAATAGTACCATATTCGATTCCATTAATTAAAATTTTAATATATATAATGAATTATATTTGAAAATGGGTTTTTCAGCTAACAAAAGAACCTCAAACACAAAGATGAGAAATTACTTATTACCTTTAAGTAATTTCTTCAGTTCTTGCATGCTGCTTTCTTTTTCTTCGGTGGTTTTATTTGCACTTCTTTGTCTGTTTTTCAAAATATGTTCTGGCAAGTAATTGATATCCAGAGGTAAATAGTTTTCATCTCCAGTTTCATCCATCATGTTGAACAAATAATATTAAAAAACTGAATGCAAATGTTATCAGATTCCCTCTGCAAATTTTAAAATGAAAAATAAATAATGTTAAATAATTGGCAGAATTATTGTAAATAGGAAATCTGAATTTCAAAATAAAAGATATACTTATTATAGAAACAAGTTTTGTGATCCAATATTTATTTAAATTTAAAAAAATCAAGACCATATATAACTTCCAAATAAATAATTAATTTGTATTATCTGAATTGAGACATTTGTGTGTGTGTGTATTTCAAAAATTAAATATAATTTTTTTAAAATTCAAATAGCTTTAGTACCATAATATTCTTTAGATATAATCAAAATATTCTTATTGTTTTATAAAGAGAAATTTATAAAAATTATTTTTATTCCTAATGCTATATATTTGTTTCCATTTAACATACGAAAATAATTCAGGAATGTGTTAGTTTTTCACTCACACATCCTTCAGTCGATAGATAGTAAATGATATGAAATTTGAACAGAAGAAATTCTGAGATCCATTTCTCAGTTAACTGCGCTATTTTCAAATTGGTTTAAAATAATTTTTTTAATATATTTAATTAAGAAATAAACATTAATTTATCCTATGATATTTATATTCAGTTTTTTTGTCAAAAACTAATATCACTTGAAAATCATTAAAACATATTTAAGTGTTTTTTAATGATACCAATAAAATTGTCGTGCAAATTTTAAATATAATTTTTGAAAATGCTTCTTGTTATTGCAATTAAATTCACTCACTTCTTTTACCGTTGTTAAAGTTATGATAAAAATATTGTTTTCTTTAGATTCTAAATACAAGGCGTTCTTTTTTTAAATTTTACTGCTATTTCTGTGCGCGAATATCTTATAAAACGTATGAAGAGCAATACAATGACGTTACTTTAATTATAATCTGATGTTTGTTGAAATTTGGCAGTTGTTAATGGTACTAATTAATTGCATGGGAAATCTGGGATGAAACATGAAAAAAGAATATATAGTGTTTCTCTAAAACAGCACACAAACACCAAAAAGAGGGAAATGGTGCTTCGAGACTTAACAATAAAAATCTTGTCCAGAAAGAACTTACGGTGTCGCGACGCTAATGGAAGAGGGGGGTCGAATCTCAAGGATTGCTCTAAATCTTGAAGCACCGAGAAAAAAAAGATCTGTTTACTTGGAAATCGAACGGTCAGACGTTATTAGAAACAGAAACGAAAAACAACTGAACGCATTGAGATGAAAAGCTTGTTCAACGAATTTAAACGTATTAAATATTTAAAATTGTCATCCCAAGTAACGGCTGGTTTATTATTTATCATTTAAATGCAAAACATGAAGAAAGAAAAGCTATAAACTTTTTTAAACACGCTAATTTATTTCCTAAATTATTTATATTGAAGTATTTAATGCATAATGGAGTTCAATTTTGAACCATTTAATGAGGAAATTACATTTTTAAAGATTGAAACATCAAGAACATATTCACGAGAAAATTCTTATCCTTTAGTTAGCTGTAAGCCTTATAAAAATCTCACTATGGATTAAGATATTTTAATTAATAAAATTCAGATTATTTTAATTAATTAAAATGATCCAAAAAATATAGAAAGACTACGTTTTAAAAAGAGAAGATTCATATGCCGATCTCATATTCACATTGCCTATTCATATGCCTATTCAGTCACATTTATATTACCTCTTGATGGCATTTGTTTTACTTATAAAATATAAGATAGATAAATTTCAACGAGCCTAAAATTGCTTTTGAATGAATCTCATACTTCAAGAAGTTTATGTTACATTTATATTATCACTTGCAGGCATTTATTTTATTTATAAAACATAAAAGACAGATAAATTTCAATGAGTAGAAAATTGATTTTGCATGAATCTCATATTTTAAGAAGTTTATTACACAATTATATTATCACTTGCTGGCATATTTTTTTATTTATAAAACGTAAGAGATAGATAAATTTCAATGAGCCTAAAATTGCTTTTGAATAAGCAGCATTTACATTATTATTTGAATTAATTAATTAAGTACTGGAATATATAAAATACATTATTATCACCTCAAACTCCTATTTCTACAATGTAAATGGCATTTTATTAATTTGATATAGATAAGAGTTGGTAAAAGTAATTCATTGTTTGAAATTTATAAACGAAATGGAAACAAACAAGTATTAAATTATAGAGGAAATATAGAAGTTAAATTTTGAAAATGATAATAATAAAATAATGCAAAAACTCTTTAAAGCTCCAATCAATTTGAGCTGGATAAGAGCGCGGATTCATTTTGCAAATCTGACTCAAACATACTATAAATAAAAGATGACAAGTTATAGTAATAATTTTTAATCAATAAAAAAAGCAAAAATAATATGCTTATCAAACAGTACCTCTTTTTCACTTTCTCATATATGAAATATACAAACAGCAAGTATTTCAATCGTCCAAAAAATTCAAACTAACTGAAATTATTCTTTTTGTTTCAGAGATCTCCCATTCAAAAGGCATTTTTGAAATTATGTCTGTTTGTAAATCAAATCACTTTGGCTCAAAATCACTTTGGACTGGACGTAAAAAACTCGATTTATGGTCCTTAATTTAATCACCAGTTTAATTTTATTAATTTATTTTCAATAAATTTAATTTTAATTTGATTTTAAAGTAATTTAATATTACTTTAATTTTATAAATTTATTTTCAATAAATTTTTTAATTTGATTTTAAAGTAATTTAATATTAATTTTAATTTAATATCAATCTAATTTTCAATTTAATTTTCAATTTAATTTTTAATTAATTTTTAATTTTTTATTAATTTATTTTAATTTAATAACTTTAATTATTTTAATTTAAATTTTAAATTTAATTTATTTGATAACAATTTTATTTAATTTGAAATTTAATTATTTGATAGCTGAATTTTATTTAATTTTAAATTTAATTTATTTGATAGCTGAATTTTATTTAATTTTAAATTTAACTTATTTGATAACTGAATTTTAATTTTAAATTTACATTTAATTTATTCAATAACTTAATTTAATATTATTTTATTTTATTTTATTCAATTAATTAAATTAATTGGATTCATGATACTTAATTTAATTTGTTGATTACTGTCAAATTTTAAACATCCTGTCCTGCTAACGAAATATAAGCCAAGATGATAACTGCAAAAAGAAAAGAGAGCTAGATGGATCAAATTGATGCACATACACAAACAAAATTTCGAATTCAATCTCAAAAGAATGTCCATGCGTCGACCAGCATTTTCACACGTATGTAAACTCAATAACCCAAAGCTCAGTGACTTGAATATATGATATTTGGTATGTGGTTTTGTGGATAGATTGTATTTCTAAATCAAATTTTGGTTTTAATCGGTAAAATTTAGAATTTGTAGTCTGCTATGTTCTAGCATTTTGAACAACTTTTGTTGTCTCGTATATGTAGTATATACAAAGAGAAAACTTTGGAATAGTAATAAACAAAATCGAACTTCGGATTTTCAAGATTCTCAGTTTCATATCCTACTTGAATCCGAAATACACATTTCACGAATTATATTTTTCTGTCTGCGAACAAGATATTCGAAGAATTCTTTATGCAAGAAGTATGAATGATTTTTACTCATATTTTATATATTTCGTTCAAAACTTGGAAACTTTTTAACATTAAGTTCTACTAGGCTGTTTGTACAAATACAAGTGAAATAGATAATACCAAAACAAAAACAGCAGGATAAATAAAATTTGTTACTGAGATTAAACAATTAAAATTTAAATTCGTATCAATTTTGTAACCAAATCCGTCAAGAAATTGATCGACAGTATGCCTGGAACTACGCACACATGAACTCACAAATTAAAAACGCAATTATTTGAAAGAATGAAATTTGGCGACTGATTTGACACAGATTACATTGGTAGTTCGGAGCCAAATTTTGTATTAATATGTAAAAGGAAACGCTTTAAAAAAATTCGGATTTCTGGTAATTTTGTATTAATCAGTAAAAGGAAATGTATTAGAAAAAATTCGGCTTTCTTGGAATTTTGTATTTATCAGTGGAAGAAAATGCGTTCGAAAAAATTCGGCTTTCTGGTAATTTTGTATTAATCAGTGAAAGAAAATGCTTTAAAACATTCGGCTTTCTGGTAATTTTGTATTAATCAGTAGAAGAAAATGCTTTAAAAAAATCGGCTTTCTGATAATTTTGTATTAATCAGCGGTAGAAAATGTTTTCCAAAAAATTGGGCTTTCTGGTAATTTTGTATTTATCAGTGGAAGAAAATGTTTTCAAAAAAATTGGGTTTTGTGGTAATTTTGTATTAATCAGCGAAAGAAAATGCTTTAAAAAAATTCGTCTTTCTGGTAATTTTGTATTAATCAGTGAAAGAAAAGGCTTTAAAAAATTCGGCTTTCTAGTAATTCTGTATTAATCAGTGAAAGAAAATGCTTTAAAAAAATTCGGCTTTCTAGTAATTTTGTATTAATCAGTAGAAGAAAATGCGTTCCAAAAAAATTGGGCTTTAAAGTAATTTTGTATTTATCAGTGGAAGGAAATTCTTTCAAAAAAATTGGGCTTTTTGGTAATATTGTAATAATTTGTGAAAGAAAATGCTTTAAAAAATTCGGCTTTCTGGTAATTTTGTATTAATTAGTGAAAGAAAATGCTTTAAAAAAATTGGGATTTCTGATAATTTTGTATTAATCAGTGGAAGGAAATGCATTCGAAAAAATTGGGCTTTCTTGTAATTTTGTATTAATCAGTGAAAGAAAATGCTTTAAAAAAATTCGGCTTTCTGTTAATTTTGTATTAATCAGTGAAAGAAAATGCTTTAAAAAATTTGGCTTCCTGGTAATTTTGTGTTAATCAGTGGAAGAAAATGCTTTAAAAAATTGGGATTACTGATAATTTTGTATTAATCAGTAGAAGGAAATGCATTCGAAAAAATTCGGCTTTCTGGTAAGTTTGTATTAATCAGTGAAAGAAAATGCTTTAAAAATTCGGCTTCTTTCTTTCTGGTAGTTTTGTATTTATCAGTGGAAGACAATGCGTTCAAAAAATTCGGCTATCTGGTAAATTGGTATTATTTTCAACTCGACCATTAATCACTAAAGATCGCATTCTAATAGGCTCTTTTATAATTATTTTTCGAAATGACAAAGATTAATACTACACATGTGCATTTATTAAAGAGCATGTAAGAAAGTTTTAGGAAGAAAACGCTCGTTATTTTTTAAGGTACAAATGTTTGCAGTTTCTTTTGTTGTTGCGCTTTGGATATTTTTAACGAGAGTTAAAATGGTAGAAAAATTACATTCTGGAAGTTCGGGGTAAAATTTATTAGAGATATTATTCCTCCTTGTGGAATATTAACAGAAAACGAGTAAACATTATTTAGAGAATCTTCATCAGGAGTCATGAGCGACTTAAATAGGAAAAAATATTTCCGTATTTAAAACTTATTAAAGTTGTAAAATAAATACTTTCCGGCACCTCTCTAATTTTTTACGAAAAATGGCAAAGGATGTCTCAAAATTAAAGCAAGATTTGAATTTACCACCATTCGTGCAGTTAAGTATTGAAAATCCTATTAAAAATCATGTGACAGCTGATAGTTTAGGATTAGTAAAAATGAAGCATTACCCGTTATGCTTGCACAATATTTAGTTGTTGAACAATATATCAAAAATAATGAATGTCTGTCGGACCACAGTTCGAATGTTTGAAAATAATCCCCCTAGATCGTGTTATTTAACACCATTGGATTACTTTTTATGGAGTTATTTGAAGTCAAAGGTCTATTACAACAAGCCCACAAGCACGGGTGCATTCTAGCAGAAAATTCAACACTGCATCAACGAAATTCAGCCACATTTACGCAAAATGTCCATGATAAATTTCGACAAAAGAGTGCGTATGTGCCAGTAAAGTCTTGCATTTTCTCTATATGTTATTCCATAATTACACTTTCTTGAATCTTTACAATTCAATAAAAATATAATAATTTAAAGGGAAAAAACTGCACTTTTTAGTTAATTCAAATCGTCCTTTAACACTTCGTTCTATCGTGTAACGCTCCTTTTTACTAATCCTAAATTATCAGATATCAAATGATATTTTAATAGAGTTACCGACACTTTATTACACGAATATTGGCAAACTCAAATCTTGTGTTAATTTTGGGACCCACTTTATTTAATAAAAATAGTCCTTGAAGTATGAAGAACAATAAAGAAACTCTTATTGAATTAAAATAAGAGTAATTGTAACTGTTATAGCAATTAGATTCGTGTATTGGGATGCATTTAAGACCTTTTTAAATTTAATTTTTAAAAGTGATAATATCAATAAACTCCTAAATAGCAATAGTTTCTAACGAAGGATTACATTTGCACTAATGTTAAAGTTGAATTCGTGTATTTTAGCTTTCTACTGGCCATACCGTTTGATCTACAGTTATAAAATTTGGCGTATACAGGCCAGATCACATGATTTATAGCTAACAAATTTGATACATATGTACCTTGAAGGATTTGAATATATAATTCGAAACAAGCTTTTAATTTTTTTTTAAAGTTTTAATAAATTGAAAAGAAAGCGAAATTTTGGCATTTTTCCGCGATAACTTCCAAAAATATTACTACACAAAATAACTTTTCACCTATCTCATATTTTTAAAATGTTCTTTCTTTCTGTTTTTACACCTTTTCAAATATTATTTCAATTAATATCTTTTCTTTCATTAATTTAATGGTCGTGCATATTTCTTTCTCAATTTTAATAATTTTTAAAAATATTATTTCGCCTTATTACTAGTAGTATATTACATTATTTTCCTGAAATTCAGGCAGTTTTCATTGGTTTATCAAATGTTTAACCGTATGATTTTCTTACATTTTTGAAAGCTAAAGAATAAGATGAATAAAGAAATGAATTTATAGTATCGAGAAATTTAGAAAATAGATGAACCGCATATTTGCGTTTTTAACAGCTCTATGGTCACACTGAAATATACTCCACTAGAGCAATTCATATTCACAGTTAACATGATATATGTATGTAATTACAATTAAACAACATTAATGCCAATTTGATGAAATGATGGAAATGAAGTTTTATCTAAATTATTTAACTGAAATTAAATTTTAACCAATATCCCTGGCGAATAGAATATAACCAACCGCGTCTAGTAAATAATAAGAACAATTTCTGTGCCACGTAAGTTCTGTTTTAAATATCTACATATTATGATACTAAAATTGAAAAGGAATACCAATTTTTGAAATTAAAAGCTCCCCCTTTTCCTTTTATTCCTATTTTTTTGAAGATATCAAATGATATTTAAAAATGTAAGAAAGCATTGTCATCTGAAAATTTGAAGTAATGCACAGCAAATAAAAGACAAATTGTTTCCGTTTCTCGGAATGTTAACAAAATGTCAAATAAGTATTATTTAAAGAATCTTGATGACTATTAACTTAAGAATATGTCAAAATTCTTCTCTGTATAAGTCTTTTTGAAATGTTATTTTTAGAAGTTGTAAAATGAATTCCATTACCTCACAAGTTTCTTAGAAGGACAGTATATATTTCGGACAATATTCTTTAAAAAATGAAGAACCCCCCCCCCAAAAAAAAGTTAACAGTGTGTTCAAGAAATAGTAACTGCCGTTATTATAAACGTTAGATTAAAAAAGGGAGCAATATTGTTTAGAAAAGAATTACTGATACAAAGTCGTGACAAACTGATAAAATACCTTACTGTATAAACAAAAATTTCTTTCTTACATTTATTATCATTAGAACAGAGTGCAAATATTGAAAATATTTTCAAAACACCAAACAGAGAAGCCATATATTTTTGGAAATGTTGTTCAATGAAATATGAAATTAAGTATGTTGTTCTTTGACACAAAAATCATGCTTTTAAGAAAACGTGTTTTTATTAAATGATTGCGTAATTCAGCATATTGATAAAATAAATCGACACAAAAGTCTCATGATGAATTTTCTGCAGTACTTAAAAATTACTTCTTGGTGCTTGATTTTGGTCATTCAATTGGAGAAGAATATATTTAACTTTATATAGCATAATATGTCTTCATTTATCTGTCGATCCGAGGAAGTCCACTTAAATGATGAACTTTAAAAATTTTAAATTTGCACATGACATTCTAGGACATAATTTTGGAAAAACGTTTTACTGGGTTCTTTTCAATAACAAAAATTACATAATTATAAAATATTGAATTAGCGAAATAATTATAAAATATTGAATTAG
>JAPMOR010120368.1:110571-127693 GCA_026543865.1 Argiope aurantia
TAATGAATTTTTAAATAAATATTTTAACTATATTTTTCAACAATTTTTTTCGTACAAAATAAAAATAAAATTTAAGCTGCACGAGCACGTTTCGCATTCATGGGAGAAATATAGCTTTTTTCAAAGTGTTACCATCACATTGATTAAAGCTCCAATTAAAAATAAATTATATCCTCTTCGAAATGAAACCTGCAAAAATATAATTTTCGGCACGTGTCTGTAGAAAATGAAACAAATATGAAATATTATTTTTTCTAAAAAATAAACTCAAGAAAAATTATTTTATGATCTTTTACACTATCTATATTATTAATCCAATAAATTAGTTTTTAAGGCAAGTTTTGTTAAATATGAACAGGATATCCATTCAAATCAGGGCCCCACAGCTAATTTGTAAACCTTTAGTAAGACACAGATATGCTAAAATGGTCTAAATGGAAAATGATTATATTTTATGTAACTTGATTCAATAAATGCTCGAATAAATAACGAATTTTTGATTTTAAATAAAGGTTCTGCTCTGGAAATCACGATTAACAAAATGTTCTTGAAACACTAATATTTTAAATAAAAAGAGTTAATTTTCAATTAACTAAATCAATCACTTAAACTGACTGATTAATGAAAATTTGAATATTACTATTCAATAAAAAAAGGATAATTTTTGATTTTCCATCTATTGTTTCAAAGAAAATACGCCAATCAGCGCGGAGGTTTCCCAAGATTAATTGGCCTAAGATTATGAAAATGTTGAGTTTTTCTAAATTTTTAACATTCAAAACTTCATAAATAAGTCTTAGTTGATCGTGGAAAATAGAAACATTCATTCATTTATTTAAAATTTGGTGTGCCCAGAATATTTCTCAGAATATGTTACTTTACTGCATTAAATTTAGACTTCATAATTTTTGGAATATATTTATGGGCATGAACAAAATATTATTATTGATTTCATTTCAATCCTTTTGAAAGCAAAACTGAAAACTGAATTTTATGCTGAATCTGAGAAATCTTTGAGGAATTATTCTTTGAGATATTACATAAATTATGAAAAATATTTTGTAGTTCACATAAGACTTAAATACCGAGCGATTCTGTTTGCAATACTCATATTCAATAATAATAATAATAATAAATAAATAACAATAAAGATGATAAATAAAATAAAACGCTTGGTTTTATTAAAAAATATCTTTATATTAATTGCAATTTCCTCATTTCCACTTTAATTTAAAGTTGAAGTTTTACCTGAAATGACAACAAATATATATAGTAAATTTAACGAAAGGATCTAAACAACAGTATAAGTTTGGTATGACTATCAAAATGTGAAGATTAAAAATGTTTTGTTTGAGAATCTATTAAGAGACAGTTACTTAAAATATTTAATAGAAAATTGTAGCGAGTGGTAATACTGGCGAACCGGCTGGTCGCCAAAGGCGGCTAGTAAAAAATAAGATTCTGAAAATATAAAGATGCCATATTTTGCTCCTAACTGCATATTCTTAGAGAAAAACTGTGACAACTAAAAAGTTTTTACCTTATAATTTTCAAATTCATATACATATATTGTATCTTTTATTTATCTTTTCAAAAATTCTAATTTCTTGTTCTCTGTCTAACTATTTACAAATATAATTTTTTAATTAAAGAAAATGTTTAATATCAATTGGTTTTCGAACCTGAAAAAGTATGTTTTGTAGAAATTAAACTATTTTGAATAAAATGATTACTTGAAAAATACTTTTAAAATCTTCAAATACTAATCGTACAATGCATGTATATTATAAATCAAGTATCGGTATCGGGAATTTAAAAACTAAGAAATTCGATCTTTAACTCAACAAATTCAATGATATAATTTGATGTGTACAATATATTATACATCGCAGGATAGCAGACAGTGTATTTTTGTTTAGTGAAAAAAATATATATTAAGAGTAAATACATAATAATTCAAATGAAAACAAAACAAAAAAAGCGTTCTTCTTATATTTTTCATGTTATTGTTTTTGATGAATATTTAAAAATAGTCAATTACTAAACAAGAACTTAACTTACCTTTCTAAGCATCTGTTTCGATGTTGCGACCTAAATGCATTCTATTATTTCTAAGGAAGATAAAGAAAGATAATGATTTCTAAAGAAGATATTCCTTGAAGAAAATTCCAGAAATTTGGTTTGAGATAAGTAATGATATTAAAATGATAAATCTGTCGTCAAGTTTGGCGAGACTAAACACATATCGAACACAGTATATCTATTGCATTTTGAAATCCGATATGAATCTTTTCGTTGCTATCTGTTGCGTACGCAGCAGTACGTTATAAGACAAATGCAACTCGTTAGAAGATGATAAGTATATTTAATTTTGTTTTTTAATAGCAGAATCACGTGATAAGGCACTATTGTTTCCATTTTTTAAAAAATGCTAGTTTCTGAAATAAAGAGCTAGGGACTTCCTGTAACAGCTTTCAGAAAAGTATATATTTTAAATCTACAGTGCATTATATACCTATTTGGCTACATGTTATCTTATTTTATAAGCTTCACATGATAAAAATTTGGATTTGGATCACATGATAATAGCTGTACTAGAATAAGATTTAAAGGAGAAAACTTGGAAAAAATACAAAAATTATTTTTGTATGAATAGGTCTACCATTAAAAATACTATCATTTTTTTTTTTTGCTTTTTGAAAACATATTGGTAAAAAGGGAATTTTATTTTAATTGCAGATTTTTTTAAATTTGATTTGTGTCATTGGGATATTGTTTAATTTATAATGTAACCATTTAGCATATTTAGCATAGTAGTAAAATTTCACGAAAAAATACTTACAATTTTTTAAAATAATTTTCTTGAACTATACGCAGTTATTCAAAACACACATACACAAACACACATATATATATACTGCCAAAAGTGTAATGCACTGTAGGATTAATGCATTTAAAATTCCTAGTTTATTACTGCTTTTTGATATAATATAAATTTATTTATCAAATACAGAAAGTTACAAAATTATTTTTCAAACCCAGTCAGTCATCATTACTTGTAAAGGCCGGGATACACTAGTTGGTAGGGCGTCTGATTCGCACCCCTTGGATAATGAGTTCGAAACCCACCGGCGGAAGACTCTCCGTGTATAAGGTGGTTAGTGCACGTGAAAATCTGTCTTGGTTACAAAGTCTTCCAAGTCGCGGCGATACCACTGGGGATCCTGGTTCAGAGGTGATGGTTTTCTGATTCAGATCTAAATTACGTTCTGTGGATGAATGAATGAAGTCCGCCACGTAAAACGGGTTGTGACGCATGAGTAGGTAAGACGTACTCTTTGCTCTAGATGGCGCCACCAAAACAAGAGACGTTACAAATCTTTACAAAAAATCACTGACATTGTCAGCGTTCTTGCCTTTGATATGTGTCATAAGATCCTATATGTTTGTAAGATCCTACATATTTGATATGTGCCATAAGATCCTATATGTTTGTAAGATCCTACATATTTGATATGTGCCATAAGATCCTATATGTTTGTAAGATCCTACATATTTGATATGTGCCGTAACATCAGAATTTGTATGTACCTGGGCAAATTTGTAACAGTCATAAACAAAAGACAGCAAGGCTCAGCTCTAGTACACGGCCTCCGCCAAATTGGCGAGAAATTTGGCGATAAACGCTAATTTCTGGATGCCGTCTTCGGCCTACGTACTCTTCTTTATAGTAACTTTAAACCTTATCTCTTAACCTTTCACCTTAACCTCTAATTTTAAATTTTATTCATTTCACACAGTTCCATCCATTTGTTTCAGTCGACGGCTGTTAGCTCCCACCATTTCCCACGTGACCAGGTTGTATTTTTCTATTTTATTTCTTTTGGCATTTTTATTTTTCTATTTTTACTCATGGCGTCTGCTAATGTACAAATTCAGGATGTTGTTGAAAAATTTCAAAATGTTTTGCAGAATAAAGGGCTTGGATTTAGGGTTTCAAAGATGTCAGACAATAAAGCGAGGCCTATTTTTGGAAATCCTGGTATTTTGTCACAGAGTTGATGCGGGATAGGGATAATTTTTTTGCTTTTTTGAGGGAATCGGGTTTGATTAAAACCCCAAATTGTATTATTTGCAATGTTTTAATGCAGGTGCGAACTAGAAATGATATTTCGGATGGTTATAGCTTTGTTTGTAGGAACAGTATAATTAGGGGTGAGTCATGGAAATTGTGTGGGAAGCAGGTAAGTTTCAGGTATGGCTCTTGGTTCAACAGCAGTAGGTTGACTATAGAAGAAATATTTTTGCTCACTTTCGAGATTCTAATAGGAACAAGGACAGGTGACATTAAAGAACAATACTTTTTCGGATATAGTACCTTATCAAATTGGACTCAGTTCATTAACGAACGAATTTTAGAGTATGTGGAGGAGAATTCAGAAAAAATTGGAGGTGTTGGAAAAATTGTGGAAGTGGAAGAATCGAAATTCGGGAAGAGGAAATATAATAGAGGTCATCGAGTTGAGGGACAGTGGGTTTTTGGTGGTGTGGAGAGAGGATCGGGGCGTACGTTTCTTGTGGCTGTCCACGATAGGAAAGCTGAAACGTTAGTCTCTTGCATAAAACAGTGGATTGAACCGGGTACGATTATTTACAGTGATTATTGGAAGACATATGACAGTTTAGGAGAGGCGGATACGAACATTTAAAGGTTAGTTTACATTTTGTTCAGCCGGCAGATTTAGTAAATGGAATTCCGGCTGTCCACACAAACACTGTTGAAAGCCTGTGGAATATTGTCAAAAATACCTTACCATTATATAATCGGCAAGGTGATTTCCAATTTTATTTGGCTATGTTTCTTTTTGAGAGATCTTGTCTAGATAAAAAGGTTCATGTTTTTAATAAATTCTTGGAAATTATCAGAGACATTCCTTGGGAGGAGTACTCCATTAAAGTCTCTGATAAGTAACAAGGGAGATCAATACGCAGTGTCTTATTTAAAAAAAATAAAATGACAGAAAATTATTAATTAAACTGTATTTTTATAAGGAGCAGCTCACATATACAGCTATTAACTTTTATAAACTATGCTTTTAAAATTGAAAAAATATTAATGTTTTCATGAGAACATATTCAGCATAAAATTAAGAAATCATTTTAAAAAATCGGAACAAAAAATAATTTCGTCATCAACATTTAATATTAATTTTGAGCATTTCATTATACTTAAAAGCAAGCGAGCATTTCATCATGCTTCATTAAATTTATGATTAAATAAATCGTTTCATTTAAAAAAAGAGGGGGGTTCAGGGGGGGCAGCGCCACCCCCTGACTTATAGTCTAGTGTATTTTGTCAGTCTTAGAAATAAGCCTAACGTGGCTTCTAAACATCCGGGTAAGAATCTTAACATCCTAAACAAAGACGCATTATTGGTGACTTCTTGGCGAAAAAAATGGCGCCAATAAGCCGTATTCGGGAGCTGCTCCGACAGCAATTAAATCGATAATATTTAAAATTATTTTCGACTGCTATTGCTTTAATCAATAAAGGACAAATTAATAAATATGATTAGTTGTCAAAGTGATGAATGGTATCACGTGGAACGGAAATAAAAGAAAATGATTAAGTCACTTAACATAGAAGTAAATCTCAGTCACAATTTCAGTTAACGCAAAGCAGTGATGGATTATTTCCTCTCATGCATTTTAAGCATGCCCATGTTTAGCAAATCTAGCATTGTAATCCTTTTTTATTGTCTCGCATACAAAAAGAAAATACTGAAATCTTCAAGAAATTCGTTTAAATTTTGAAGAGTCGCAAAGTTTCAGACATCTGAGTTCGAGGAACATTTTCTGAAATCCTGAAATATATTTTTGTCTGATTATGAACACATTAATCTGGGTGCATGAAATTTGCCAAGTGGTTTTTGGACAAAATTGGTAGTTTTATATCAAATTTTGACCAAAATCTGTTCAGAGGTAATCTGTTTGTTTGGTTATTTGAGCGTAATAGTGAACTCAGTAGTAACAAAAAGCTGCGATCTTGATAGATGAAATCTGGTACACAGGTTTCCTATGCAAATTATAGATTTTTGAACGAAAGTTTTCAAGCAATTCACCATTTTCCGGTCTATAATTTCACTGCATTAAAAGCAAAAATTCATACATGGATTGGTTTAAAAGAATGAAAAAGGTGTCCATAATAGAATATCTCACGATAGAATCAGTAAAAATGCTAAATTTACATATAAGATCTGTATTTCATAACAATCGTGTAATAATGTCATGGAAGGTATTCCTGATCATACTCATGGTCCACAATTTTAAGCAAGGACACGGACATTTATTGGAGTGCATGCCAGGAAGATTCGGAGAGACCACTCCGACTGGTTCGTCTTAAAGTTGCTGCATTACTCAACAAACAAAACACATTATTTGCTTCAGTATCTGTGTATCAGTTCCTAATCCTCTTTTTCAACCAGGACAGCGGTGGCCTGGTGGCAAGGCCCTCGGTTTAGGAACCGAACGATTGAAGGTTCGAAATCCGATTCCACCAAAGAGCTGTCGTGAAGCTAGTTTGTGCATGTTATATCAATCGGGATCAAACGTCTTCCATCTGGTGTGATGTGGAAGATTGGAGGGTAGGGTGCCAGTTCAGGTGTCGTCCTCTGACTGTGGTTCAAAATTGCTAGGTTCGTCCCATAATAGTCCTACTGTTGCATTAAAATAGGACGTCAATATAACTAAATTTGTAACAGTTGCATTACTCTACCTTCGCTTTTGGATAATAGATGGTGCTACCTGTTGAGGTATGCATCCCATGATGCATCGCGATTGTTATTGTAATGAGATGAGATACTGTTCTATGAAGATTCGCGAGTTAATGCCTTGTCTATTATGTTTATTTTGAGTGAAATGTGACCATTAAAGAAATGTTACCGAAAACATACGTCCTCTTGCTTCCATTGCACGGATCATAATGACTATCATTTCACGACAAACTCCTCTTTTTCGTTCATCTTTTACTTTCTCTTATCCGAAGAATAGTAATCGTCAAAAAAAATCGAACCAGAGATTTTGATGAATCTTCATATGTTAGAATTACCTCTGTTTAAAAAAACACATTTTTGAGAAATGCCCGTGTATGTGGCAAAGATAATTCAAAAACTCTTTGAGGTAGATATATGAATTTTGGGTATACGGTCTTTCCTTCAAATTTGTAAATATCCGCAAATTTTGAGCAAAATCCGTTCAGAGGGAATTTCTGAATTACGTATTCAGAAATTGTTTAGTTTCAATAGCATTAGTGTAGCATGATAATTTTTCTACATGATGGATCTTTCTGTCATCCGCCATAACAATACAGATGATATATAAATATTTCAAAGAAAATGAATACTTAATTTAGGATCCATTTTAGCATGGCCATAGTTTTTACCAACTTCATAAGTATACCTTTTGCTTGTGGAATTATATAAAATACTATTAATAAGTGCATAAAAAGTACATTCACTTTTAATCCCTATAATTTCACATAACGTGAAATAAATAAATGGATATATTTTAACATTTTTCTAATGAACATCTTGTTTATAGTGTATCGGACTTTATTTGCCTTAGAGTTACGTTTATAATTTTGTCATCTACAATAGTTTATTTTAAAAACTAACTTATGATTAATTATTGATTTTTATTGCAGTAGAATTGCGATGGTCTGAAGTTATGATCTAATGACCTAATTCCGATAGTTTATTATTTTTGCTGATCTATAATGCAGCCTAATATTCTTGTTAATGCAATAGAAGAAAAAAGAAAGAGCGTTTCCTAATAGTTACCAGATCATGATCCCAAAACAGTTCTAACAAACGTTGTGATCTCTCGGACAAAAATGAAAGTTTTGGAACATTCCAGGATTTTGGCTTCACATTTATTATACCTGAGACATATAAATTCTTCTGAAAAATTCAGTACCTTTTTGAAAGCCTTTAATAGGCGAAATATTCACAAATGAGTCAATTCTTTATTAGAAGTGTTATCATTGTGATTTATTGCGCCCAGGCTATTGTGTCGTTACTGATATTTAAGTAACGGATGGCTATCAGCTTGTAAGGTGTTAATTTTAATTGGAATGAAAGATTTAGAGAGCTTTTTTATGGCTACTGGGCCACTGATACCAGAAATTGACGAAGAATTTGAAAGTTTATACGACAAAAATGAAAGTTTTGAACAATTGAAGAATCATGACTTTACTAAAACCTGAAACCTAGATATTTTTCTGATAAATCTTGTAAGCCTATAAAATCTGCAGCCTATAAAATGAGATGTTTTTATATGGGAATCGATTTTTTTAAGTTTTATCGCATTATTTATTAATCTGACGAGCGCTATTGATTTGTTGCTGTTTTATAAATTGCGGTTCGCTATTGATTTGTTGCTGTTTTATAAATTGCGGTTCACTATTGATTTGTTGCTGTTTTATAATTAGCGGTTCGCTATCAATTTATGCATTGTTGATTTGTTCTAGTTCTGTACATTGTCAATACAGCAACTGCGTTTTCGTTACCTATGCTTTGTGTTTTTCGAGAAACAAAACATCCTTTAAAATTATAAAGCTTGCAATGTCTCTTCCTAGAAATATGTTTGCACCAAAATTCATTTAACTATAAGCCATAAATTTCGGATATGGAATTCTAGGGACATATATTTTCGTTTTAATCATTTTTAGATGGCGACATCTGAATCGCAACAATTATATATATATATATATATATATATATATATATATATATATATATATATATATATATATATATATATATATATATATATAGATATATATATATATATATATATATATATATAACGCTAACGTACGTGGCACAGACATCGAGCTTATTACTTATTGTCAAATGGCAATAAACAAATCTAAACAAAACATAATACGAAATTCCCAATTGCTTCTTATATGAAACCTGTGTTATAGCTGTACTGAATCAAATTTTTCGCTTAATAGTTAATATAGAATATTATTAGACTTGTTCTGGAGATAGTCATCATGTCAGCAAAACTGACATTCAGTCAGAGGAAAGAAAATATAAATGAAATAAAGAAACAGTCTTCAAACAAAAAGTTTAGTCAAGTGCAAATATGGACTTTACCGTTGCCAGATAAATAATCGTGGTAAGAATTAAGATTAATGTACGATTTCCCGCCAAGCACGATGAAATCGTGCCAATCATCCAAAAACTACTCATATCTTTAAAAAAAATTATCTTATAAAAATGCTTCATCTTATGACTAAAAAAAAAATTACCTTCTTAATTATATAAATTCATTTTTTGTTCAATTTTCCAATCAACTTTTATAATTCTTTTTAATTCAATTCGATACACTATCTACAACAATGTTTTTAAATTTGATGATGGTATTCAAAATTTTCATCAAAACATTCAATCACATACTTTTGCCTATCATTAAATCAGTAGCAGGATTTTCACTTCCATTTTTATGTCGTATTATATACACTTTTAAGTTTGCAGTAAACTACTAGAATTGTATCCAAGTGTTTTAATCGTATCAAATTGCAAGGAAAAATGTTTTTTTTAAATACATCCCATATTAATATTTAACAGCTTAACCACGACGTATATACCGAGTCATATACACAACGCCGACGAACGTCTCTCACTGCCGGGCGTACCACCCGATGCGTTTCTGGAAATTGAATTCATGGGACGGTGACGAATTTTAAACTGGTACAATTTTTAATCGCCAGTAGATGACTCCCTGTGTCCCATACTTTTGAAATAAATATAGTTTTAATATCTTGACCTTCAGTTTGCTCACATTCAACCTGACTTAGGTATTTAAATCCTCAGATGTTGCGGGGGGAGGATAAAAGTAATGCAAAAAAACAGAACTGGGTTGTGTAACATCCCACTTGTCAGAAACATTCGCAATCAATCTTTTTTTTCTGATTTTTTTGTTATTACTGTATCGCTGTAGTCTTTTCAGGTTTTACCGTCAGTTCTATTGTATTTTTGTTGAGCTTTAAGATACAATTCGCGCAATTTTCTTTTTATTACGGAAAGCCTATGTTTCGATTTATTATGGCAAGAAAATACGATTTGACCGAGTAAGAACATGCTCGTATTATGAATGAAATAATTATCTAAAAAGGAGCAAAAATGACGACGTTAGAACTTCATTTTTTGTGATGTCGTATTCAAAGTTAGGCTTAGAGACGCAAACCCCCGTCCTGTGGTATGATTCAGTGCCTGCGTGTAGGATAGAGGCCTCCCGTCCCAAAAGGGTTAAAACCCCAATAATCTAGATGAGCAAACTGGTCTCCAAAGGTGGCAAATATTTTCATATGTTCCAATATTATTTTGAAAAATCTGAGCCTACAGTGCTTAATTTTACTAAAAGTGTAGAGATGAATTGATGTTTAATGAGAATTTAGAAGAGTTATTTTATATCATCAAATCTCCCCCTCTTATATGAAATATTTTGCATTATTTATCACTTTAGTGTGTGAAATAAAATATAACCTTAATCCATGCATGTTAAAGTAATTTTATTTACATAAATTAACTACCGAGGTTGTCCTAAAAGTAACATCCATTAAAATACATTCTTTTGGCCTCCGATTGGAAAATTCTTGTGTTGTTCGTTTGCTTTCCTAAGAAAATCGGGCATACCACAATTGTAATCCTTTAAAGTCCCTCCGTACTTAACAGGCAGCGTTGCTTTCGGAAAATAGTCCAGTAACTTCTCTGTTGAAGAATGGATATAAGCCTGTAATATTAAAGTGAAAAAATATTCATCATCAGTCTATATTCATATATACAAATATTCAGAGTCTGTGAATTCTGAAAGGTCTTAAACGTCCATTCAGTGAAGTTCCGGTGGACGCTCGCAATGCCTGGCTGTCACTACGGATATTCTTTTTTTTTTCTTTTTTTCTCTGATGAGAGTAGAGAATTGCTCTTATCTTTAAAAAAGAAAATCGAAAATTAAATTATTTTGACTTACCTAAGTCTAGTGATTTTACAAATGAGAGAGTTTATATGTTTTATATTCGTAATTTTAATAAATATAATACTTTGCATTTTATATTTATTTATAAAGTTCCTTATAAAAATTTGCGGCCAATTGAAAATTATTTTTGGTAACTTTATTAGGACTTGTAAAACAATTTAGATAGTGTAAAAAAATAATAATTTTGTAACTGGTCAAAGTGTAAATGCTTTTCTAAAGAAACTGCCTTTGATTCTGCAGATGACAGTGGAAATTATTTCATTCCTAAAAGCTATTAAATGCTATGCTTTACAAAATCTAAATACTTCATTGTGTTTTTTATTAATGTAAATCTATTGTAAATCAGTGTCTATTAGTATTTGTGGTGATAATGGATGATATATTATAATGAGTCTTCTATGATATTGGGTGATAAGAGCATAAACTCTAAGTGAGATAAAATTAAATAAATTACTTAATAAGCTATCTTAATATTCATAAAAAATATCCCTTTTATGGGATTTTAAAACTAAAAGAAATGCTTAATTCAAGAAAAAATGTAAGCTATATCATAATTAAAAAATTTTTTCATGGAGTTTTAGTAAATTTGCGGACGCTATTAGTAAAATTAACGATTAAAATTATAAACTTTCTATGATTTGCAAAAGGATTTATTTTAAAATTGAAAAAAAAATGCATCCTCAAATTTTTTCTTTAGAAATGAGTATTTTCTGATTTTTTTTAAAAACTAAAATTATATATATATATTTTTACATGCTTCATTACATAAATTTCACTTCGTCATTGCTTAGCTCGGGAAAGGTTATACAATAACATCGGAGAATGCATTTTTCAATTTAAAATGAACCCTTTTCCAAGTTCATGGCATTATAATCACAAATAACTCTGCCAATTATACAAATCATGAAACGTTTTCAAATATTTTATTATGGTTTAACGTTTATTTTTCTAAATGGACTTTTCGCTTTGATTTTTTTTTGTAGTTTTCTTATTTTTCCGCCGGGGGCGCTTTAACCTGTCTCAATAAATTCAACATAGTTTATTGTAGTTGTATATTTCTTTGCCAACTATACAAGACACTTTTTTTTAATTTAAAGAGCTTAAAAGTACTTTATCGTCCAAAGTACATATGATGCAGGAGAAGTCTTGTTAACGTGACACTGAATCAAACGTTGAATTAAACAACTAAGAAACAGATGATTAGATGAAATATAATATGCTATTTAATTGTATGTGCCCTGGTTCTATAAGGAGTGCATTATGTCTTACTATAACGCCTAAGTCTTGAAAAGGGACAAATGTTTCAAAATTAAAGGTATTTTTTGCTGTGTCATCAGCTTAACATGGAATTTAAATTATAACTTCTTTTGTTGTATTACTTCCGATAATCTAACAGTTCTTTAAATTTTTCTTATAACTAGTACTTTTTATATAAATGAAAAGTTTAATAAATATTTCCTCTATTGAAAAATTGATTTCAATGAATAATAATTTCTAAATGAATTATTTAAATTAATGTTATTTTTAGTATCTACAATTTTCTGCTTTTGGTTTTGATATATTTTATGATTTAATATTATGTCATATATCATGCATTATACTTTTTTCATAATTAAATTAATTAGATTATGAGAGCATTATTAATTAAATAAAAAATTAATTGAAATAAATTTATAAACTATTCATTAAGTTCAAAATATGTTTAAAAAGCATATTGCCATTCGATTAGCAATTGCTTACAATTTCTGAATTTAAGTGTGCTGGAAATTCAGTTGAAAAATTGTGTGCAAAATTCCATCTTTATAAATATGAAAAACATCGCATAAAAAGAAATTGTGTATTTTTTTATTTATCGTCTACTTTCTCATAGATAATCTTTATCTATATTCTATACTAATAATGAAGATGAATGTATATGCATGAATTCGTATGTTTACGTCTGTGTGTTGGACCACAACAGGCCAAATCGGTTGACCTACAGGTACCAGTTGTAGCACATGTATATCATGGAACACAGGAATGTTACACAATTTTTCTAGACAATTTCCAGCAATAGATTACATTGTTGCTCTGAAATTCAAGTTGTTTTCTTTATTTTGCCAAGTACCTGATAGATTGATATTTTTTTGTATTGTTGAAAGCTAAAGAATAAAGCTTCTCTTTAATATATGGTAGTTTACCAGTCGTATAAAAACGAAACACTATCGTTGAAAGACACATCGGATATTTACGCCTCTAAAAGCACCATGTTGCCATAAGATTGGTCTCTATTAGAAAAATCATGTATATAATAAGCAGAGCATATGTAAAAGACAATAAAAATGGCAAAATTTTAATATATGATAATTTGGCGAAATCAAGGACATGAAATTATATCCATGAGTTATAAAAAAATTAAAAATAATCAATATCCATAGTGAACCAGCTGGTCACCAAAGGAAAAAGTTTTAAATAAAAAGATAGGTCCACTGTATTACAACCAAATGAAATATGAAAATTTGAATACTACTATCTCAAAAAAATGCTCAATCTTTCGTCTTAAAAATACACCATTCAACGCCCAATTTCTCCAATGCTGGTTACCTGAGGTTAAGAAAATGCAGATTGTTCTAACATTGTAATATTTTAAGCTTCATAATTCGATCAGATTTGATCGCAGAAGATAGGAAATTTTATGTTTTTCTTTATTTAAGATTTGAAGTGTTATGAATATTTCACAGAATATTACTCCTAAAAACCAAAGGACTGTATAAAATGCAGACTTCATATTTATGAAGTATATTTATAGTTACAAACAAAAAAAATATTTTTATTCGAGTCATTTAAATACTTTTGAATGTAAAACTAAAAATTGTATTTTATGACGAATTAAACAATATTATTCGAGTAATTCTTTCATTTATTCTATAGTGTGCATAAGATGATTATGTTTTCTGAACTCATTTATATTTATATTATAACTAGCCGTCTATGTCTCTTATTAAAGATTTGCAAAAAACCGTTGGGTCCGTATTTGAGCGGATATCCTGTGTAAATTAAACCATGTTTACCTTAAATAAATCTGTTTTATAGAATAAATAATATAGATATTGCAAACGATAATAGAAATCTTCGCACTTCAACTGTTTTTTTAGAAAATATCATATTTCCGATTTATTTCTTTCATACAGTTACGTGCTGAAATTTACATCTTTTAGATTTAATTTGTAATATTTATCAATTAATTAATTTTATAATAGCTTTTGTAAATATTTGATAGCAGCACATTAATAAATGATTTTGTTTTTGCCAAGCTTGTGCAGATAAAATTTTGTATTTATTTTGTGGGAAATAAATGGCTAAAAAATATGCTTAAACTATATTTTTAAAAATTCATTAAAAATAGAAATTTAATTTATATGTCAAAATATTAGTATCATTGAAAAGATTACTTTTTGTGCCTCATTATAATGTAAAAATCAAATTTGTGCTGCAATATTTTAATGCGGAAAAACGTCGAAATTTCGCTTAATTCTTTATTAACACTAAACCTACCGGCATTTCACCGATACATTGGAATTGCCATTGGAAGCGGGTCAAATGACCCGCTCGTGGTAGCTTTAGTGTTAATTAAAATTATAATAAAAAATTCAAAAATATCACTCCAAGGTGCACATTCCAAATTTGGTGGCTTTGGGACAAATAGTCTGACTTGTAGAGAGCCAACTCAAAAGTTTGGCGTTTTTCCAAAAATATTGCAGTACAAAATTGATTTTTACCACAAATTGAAGATCAAAAATAATATTTCTAATGATACAAATACTTTAACCTATAACTTAAGTTCTAATTTTGATGAATTTTTAAAAAATAATTTAATCATATTTTTTAACAATTTATTTCTCTCAAAATAAAAATAAAATTTTAGCTACACGAGCACATTACACGTGCATGGGAAAAAATAATCTTTTATCAAACTAGTCGCCATTACTTGGACAAAAGCTCAATTTTTTTTAAAAAAAGTTGAGTGTTATTGCAATTTAAACATATAAACGTGCGACTTTTCAGCATGTGTCTGTATAAAATGAAATAAATATGAAATATGATATTTTCTAAAATGTAAATTCAATGAAAAGTTTTCCATGACTTTTTACAATATTACTATTATAATCTGTATTACTAATTAAAAAATTCAGCTTTATTTAAAGTAAACATGGTTCAATATATATCCTTCAGGAAATAATGACTAATTTGTAAACTTTTAATAATAGAAATACTTGGTCTGGGTAAAAAATGGTCTAAATGAAGTAAATAATTATATTTTATTTATCTTGAGTCTATAAATGCTCTAATAAATTACGAATGTTTTGCTTTTATCTAGATACTCTGCTCTGTGAATCATATTTGACAAAATATTTTTGAGTCTAAAATATATCCAATATTATATGTAATATTGCACTCAATATATCGATTATATCTAATATTGCACTCAAATCAATAAAATCACTCACTAAAACGTTCTGATTTATGAAAATTTAAATATCACTATTCATTTAAAACGGAAGATTTTAGAGTACTTCATCGACCTCAAAGTACATGCCCTGATTAACGCAAAGGGTTTCTCACTACTGATTGGCTTAAGATTATTTAAAAGTTGATTGGTTTAAACTATTCTATTTAAAACTTTATAAAGTGATCTGATTTGATAACAGAAAATAGAAGCATACCATTATTTTTTTAAAGTTGAACTGGCAAGAATATTTCACAGAATATGATTCTTTAAGACCATAGGATTGCATAAAATTTAAAACTTAGACTTCATAATTTTTGAAGTATATTTATATACTAACACAAGATAACATATAGCTAATCACGTGGTTTAAACCCTTTTGGAAATGAAACTGAAAACTGAATTTTATGATATTTCTGAGAAATTTTATTGAATAATTCTTGAGACGTTACATAAATTATGGAATTTATTCTATAATGCACATAACACTTAAATGCTGAACAACTCTGTTTTCAGTGCTCATATTTTTTTTAAAAAATGTTTAGTTTCGCTAAAAGAAAAATTGTTTTTATATTAAAAGTTGTTTAATCATTTCCACTTAATTTAGAAGTTGAAATTTTTCGAGATGTGTCAGAAAATTGGATAGATACATAGCACATTATGGTTTAAGTACTTTATAAAAGTATGAGGGAATTTAAGTATGAGGAATTTATATGGTTTAAGTACTTTATAAAAATATGACTATCAAAATTGGAAGCTTCAAATTATTTTGATGAATTTATTAAAAGACAAGTTACACAAGATATTTAATTGAGCATTTTAACGATCATTAATACATCTTGGAGCGACCAAAGGCGGCTAGTATTTATAAAAATCATGCTTGGTTTCAATAAAATATATTTTTGTATTAATTGTGGTTCAATCACTTTAATTTAAAGTTCAAAGTTTAGGGGGAGCTGACAGTAAATTAAAGATACATTCTACAATGAACAGAAAGACTTCTATAATATTATGAGTTATGTGACTGTCAAAATATGAAGCTTAAAAATATTTAGCTAAAGCATCTATTAAAAGACTAAGCGATATAAAATATTCAAGGAAAAATTTTAGCAAGCATTAAACCCAGTAAAGCAGGTCCCCAAAGGCGGCTTAGAGAAATACATACTTACTTTATTTTTAAAATACTCCGGCATGAAAGCTTTTGCAATATTGAACAGCGATGTCACGATATAATTCGTATTTATGAGATGCAAGCTGAAGATATTTAATGGTAAGACATCCTATAAAATCAAAATATTAGGTAATGCTTCATGAAATCTACATCAAGGCATTTAACATATCATGAGTAGATTTTTAAAAGATTTATTCTAAAAGTTTCAAAAAAATCATTTTGCTTAAAATTAATTCATAATTATAAACTTAAAGATACACTATCCTGGCACAAATATTTACCATTTAGATAGTGATAGAAAAGGTTGGATGAAAAAAATGAATTCTATATATTAAATTCTCCCTTCCGATTCTATGGATAAATTAATAACATTTCCATTTTACAAACTAATTCTTCTTTATTCATATTTTCTGAACGTATAT